>CAUYQV010163936.1:0-97794 GCA_963574575.1 Galagoides demidoff
CTTAAAGGCACTGCAGATGATGTGACCAGGAGGAAAGAATGCTGAACTCATATTTGTGTACTTGAAGGAACAGAATATATAAAATAATGAGATTATGTTCCTAGAACAGAACAAAGGATACAGATTTGACATTCCTTCAACAAAGAGGCAGAAGATGCCCACCCTGGACATAATCTAATAGAGAATAAGCTGTAGAAGGTATGGATCCTGCCCTCAGGAATTTTGTTATTTATAGATTTAGGGGGTACAAGTGGGGTAGTTTTCTTACTACATGGATGAACTGTACAGTGATGAAGCCAGCGCTTTTAGTGTGCCCCTCACTCAAATAATGTACATTGTACTCTACAGGTAGTTTTTGATTCCTCACCCACCTGCCAGCCCCCTCCTTTCTGAGTCTGTGAAATCCCTCATATCACTTTGTGTGGCCATCGATAGCCCCCACTTAAACATTAGTACATGCAATATTGTTTTTCTATTCCTGAGATATTTAAGAGAATGGTCTCCAATTCCATCCAAGCTGCTGTCAAAGACATTATTTCCTTCCTTGTAGCAGCTGAGAACTAAGTGCTCCTTGGTGTGTGTGTGTGTATAGGTGTGTGCAGTGTATTTTCTTTATCCCCTCATCAGTCAATGTGCTCTTAGGTTGATTCTTTATCTTTGCCACTGTGAATTGTGCTGCTATACATGTATATATGAGTACATGTGTCTTTTTGATAATAATGAATTTTATTGCCTGAAATGAAATGAATGTAAATCTGATACTGGATTTTTGATACTGGATTTCCAGTATCTTGGTCTCAGAGGTTCGAAGAATGAATCGATGGACCACAGGATAGGTTTTATTTAACAATACAAGTGTTACAGCTCTTACAAAGTACCAAGCTTCCTTGTAGAGCAGGATCAGCAGTAAGATAGGTTTTATAATACAAGTGTTACAGCTCTCACAAAGAACCAAACCTCCTTGCAGAGCAGGACCAGCAGTAGGGTAGTGTTATAGCTCTCACCTCCTTGCT
This sequence comes from Galagoides demidoff, assembly GCA_963574575.1. NCBI lineage: Eukaryota > Metazoa > Chordata > Mammalia > Primates > Galagidae > Galagoides > Galagoides demidoff. The sequence goes on from CAUYQV010163936.1 coordinate 1,014, forward strand.
CTCCTGCTTTCTCTTGGAAGTATACAGAGGTCTGTGTTTGGGCTCTCTGCTTAGTGGCTTATGTAGGGGCAGTTGTCTAATGAGCTTTCAGGTCCTGAAAATAGACCAATCAGGAGCAGGTTTTGAAAATAGACCAATCAGGGATGCACTGGAGGAATCACCAGTGTCTTTCCCCTGCTAGTGTCCAGTTCCTTTGGCTACTGGAGCCTCTGTTGGGGGAGGGAAGCTCCCCTACTTGCCTACTCTCCAGCCTGCTGGTTCCTCTGCTGGCCGCTGCCACCAACAGCACCAAGATGGAGGTGTCAGGTCCTCCAGCCCCACTTGGCTGAGCTGATTGGTGTGCCACCTGTCCAGTATCAGATCTACTTTAAGTTCTTTGAGGAAACTTTGTATGATTTTCTAGGGAGGTTACACTAATTAACATTGCCACTGACAGTGAATCAACATTCCCTTTTCACAACATCCATACCAGCATCTATTGTTTCTTGACTTTTTAGCTGTGGCCATTCTGACAGGGGTAATGTGGTGTCTCCCTGTGGTTTTAATTTGCATTTCCCTCCTGATTGATGATGCAGAGCATTTCTTCATATGTTTATTGACCAGTTATGCATTTTATTTTGAAAAATGTCTGTGTGTTTTGTCCCCTTTTGAATGGGGTTGTTTGTTGTTTTCTTTCTAACTGGTTTGAGTTCCCTGGAGATATTGGATATTCACCCTTGTAGGATGTAGAATCTGTGAATATTTTCCTGCGTTGTGTATTTGCTGTGTTACAGTCAAGATGGGAAGGGATACAAGTAACTTTCTAAATCAGACAACGTGATCGTTAGAGGCAATTGTACAGGGTAAAGATACAGAGGAAGACCACCTAGAACAGACTGACCTGTCTCAGTGAGTTTGAGCCTGTCGTGGGGTGGGGAATGGAGTTCCTTCAGCAAGCTCAGAGCACAACATGGCTGCCCCTCTGGCCAGCTGGTCTCCAGTTCGTTGTGTTGGTGGCTTTCCCTTGCCCTGCCTTCTTTCCTGGGAAAAGTGGTCATTACAAAGACTCTTGGAGAAGATAACATTTACTGGGGATTTTGAGGGAACATTCAGGTGAAGAGGCTCACAGGGATTTCGAGGAAGGAAAAAAAAAAAAAAAACAACATCTCAGGGCCAAGAAGATAAGCAAGCACTGGCCAGTTCAGATAACTGAAAGTTATTTGCTGTATCTAATGAAAGAGGGGGAGAAAATGGAGATTATGCCAAAGAAAATAATCAGGGCCATGGTTGTTATGCTAAAGATCAGAACTTTTTTCTTTAAGCTAGAAGGAATCATTGTTGCATTCTAATGTGAGTTACATGAAGAAACATGAACAATCCTCAGCAAATTCACTGAGGGAGATTACAACCCCTCCTCCCTGGGCACGTTTTAAGGAGCTGCAATCTCCATGTGTCTTCAGTTTTAGGTGTTCCTGGCATGGGATAGAGGACCTAGCAATGAGAGTCTGTGGAGTTCTTTCATTCCCATGAAAATGACTCTGTTGCTTAAACGAGGAGCTTATTCCCGAAATAGTAGTTGTGCAATTGCATCATAATGTAAAACAGATAATGCCACTCCCCAAAGACTCCAAACACCAGCTCCCATCTCAAAACCCCAGGCCCCTGCAGTGGCTGGCAAGGCCCTCCTGATCTGTCCAGGATTCCTCAGACCACACCTTACCCTGCCCTCTCCCTCATTCTTGGTTAGCCCCATCAGCTGCAAGTTGCTGGACTTCTATCCAGCAGTTCCCGTGCCTGCATGTTCTCCTCTTAGACATCCTTTGGACTAACATCCTTAACTCTTGGTCGGGTGTTGAGGTCACAAGGAGTCCTACCCTGATCACCCTATTTAATATTGAACCTCACCTCTTGCTTTTCCCAACATTCCTTCTCCTCCTGGGCTTGTTCTCCCTATATTTTTTGTTTCCTAGATTTTACCATTTTTTATACAATATGCATGGTATCTTAGTTCCCTAGGAGGGCTATCAAAATTGGGTGGCTTAAAGCAATGTATTGTATTGTCTCACAATTCCGGAGGCGAGCATTTGAAGATCAAGGTGTAGTTTATGTTCCTTGTAATGTATCTAGCTGGGGAGGAACCTTTCTCATCTCTTCCAGTTTCTGGTAGCTCTAGGGCTTCCTTGGCTTGTACCTTCAATCTCTGGCTCTCCTTCCCATGGTCTTTTTATGCAACCAGGTGCCATCGAGTCCCAATAGGACATTCTCCCTGTGCTGTGTGGATGTGTCCAAATTTCCCTCTTCCTGTAAGGACAGCGATCATGCCGGATGAAGGCCCAACCCCCTAACGAGCTCACCGGAACTTGATTACACCTGCAAGGATTCTATTTTCAAATGACATTCACAGGCATTTGAGGTTAGGGCTTTAGACGTCAACATCTCCTTTTTTGGAGATGATACAATTCAACCTGTAACAAATGGTTGACTGACTTTTTTATATCACTTGTTTCTTGTCTACCCTACTGGCTAAGAGTAAGGAATTTTGAGGGCAGATAGTGTTGTCTCCTTTGTTTGTTAAAGTACCCCAACGCTTAGGCTATGCAGGAAAATAGCTGCTACTCAATTGACATTTGTTGAATGAAGAAAAGTCTTAATAATAGGCTGTTTTAAGGAATAATGTGACATGGAATTTTACTCAGCATAGGACGAAAAAGAATCTCTGAAGTTTTGGCTTGGCATTCTTAGTTCTGAAAAGCATGATTTTGTTATGATTTAAAAAGACTCCAAACCACTCACTTTTCACTTGGAAAACAACCCCTTGCTGGATTTCAGGGAATAGACATTTTAACCTAATGACTTTTTCCCTTTATTCCACAACCTGTTCATGAAATTTGAAATAGTTATTTTTAAATGAATCCCTGTTAAATCTCCCGAATTTCAGACCTGAGGCTCGACTCTTTAGCAGATGGTTGATACGTACCTTGGGGAGGGAGAAAGGGTGGAACGGGAGGAGAGGAAGAGAGGAGGTGGGGCGAGGGCTGCCAGACCTCGGCCCTGAACAGACTTCTGCAGATCAACAGAAGTGAGACCCAGCAGGACCGGGTGCGGAGCGGGCTTTATGGTTGTCCACCAGCTCCAGGTCGTAAGTGACCTAATCAACCTTAACCTGCATCTCTCTAGCAATAGCACTGTGCCTTTTCACTGCACATGGTCCCTCCTTTCAGTCATCTGGGGCCTTGATGGGCTCGTCCAGATCCCTTTATGGGGTCCAGGACACAGCTGCTGCTATAGCCGTTACTGTCAAGTTACTTGGAAAACCTCTCCTATCTGATTTCTCCTTGGGGAGACTGAGTATTTCCAACACTTGGCACGTTCCTCACACCCACTGCCCCCAAGGACTTAGCCACGTTTCACATCACGGAACACCAGCTATGAAGGGACACAAGTGGGAGTAACCACCTGCCATACCGACTAATTGTCTATAGTGCAGGTATGAAGCCAGTCCCACCCGCACAGTTGTGCCATGTGCTCAGGCCACCCCATGGGGCCTGGTTTCTCTTGTTTAGGACCTACAGCCATCTGATAAGCCACACTGCCCATCTGTGTGTTTCCTTTAGAAGCTGGAAAACAAGCACAAATATTTGAAAGTAGTTTCCTTGCAATCGAACTGTTTACTAATCCATGTTATTTAAAAATAAAAGGACATCTATAAAAATGTTTCACCTAAAATTACTGTATTCCCTTAGGTTGTCACAACATAAAATGATATAATAAGAATATAATTATAATACTATGACATATCGTCATAACATTATACATTATATATAACATACATAGAATTTAATAATATATAATATAATTACATGTAAGATAATTATAATAATAGTTTCACTAATCCAGTATTAATCCCCCCAAACGAAGGATTTCCCTTCAATATTGGACACAATGGGGAAAATGAATAGATGGATGAGAGGATAGCAGAAGTTACCTGAGGTGCCCCAACTCAGTAAGGGGTGGCTGTGACGCCAGGGATCCTGACAACCAAATATCATGACTAGAAGGACAAGAGCACCAGAATTAAAATGGCGAAACGTATCACGGGAACTTTCAGAAGAAAAAAATTCAAAAAGAATAAAAAGCATCTGAAGAGAAATTTGATCTTATTAAAAATCAATAATGCAAATTTAAACAACAGTAAGAATTCACTTAACTTCTATTACTCTGGCAAAGGCAGGCAGCTGTGGGCAGTGAGGCTGCACCATGTGCCAGGGGAGAGGGGTGCACGTCCCATGTGACCCCATCATCCCTGCCCTGAGCATGCAGCCTAGACAATTCTCACGCAGGTCCCTGGGGGAACACTCCTGAGAATGCTCACTTAATGCTTTCTGAGGTGTTAGGGGACCACAGTGCCCACCCCAGTGCAGGTAACATCAAGCTTGTCCATAAGGACCCCAGAGTACAGGTTCAGCAGAGTCAGAGGTTCTCTCCTGCAATGCTCAGCTTGGTGCCACTGCCTCGAACGCAGCCCCATAGACAAGACCCCAAAGAATGAATGGGGCTGTGATCAAAAAAAAAAAAAAATGTCATTTACAAAGACAGCCTGTGGACTGGATTTGATCTGGACTGCAGTTTCTAGTAAGTCCATTCTTGTATAACCTAATTCTGTTTCTAAAACAAAACAAAAACTATGTACATGTGCTAAAAAATATTAGCAAGCTTAAATAAGAAGTGCAGATAACCACACATTGCTGATGGGGAGTGAGGAAGAGAAGGGGGAAATAATTCACATAAAAGAGAAGAAGCCATGGTGGGGATACAGATGAAAAGGAACCCACAAATATCAACTAACTCAAGATTCCAAATGAAGGTCCTACATTATTTTTTCTAAACAAGAGCACAAAAGCTCTGGTTTGGGTTAAAGGACCTTAATTTTCTCACAGTTTTTCAGGAACTGAGGTTCTGCATAGCACGCAGCCAAATTCTCCGCTGTTCAGTTAATGTGAGACGTGGACCCTGGCTGGATCCTGTACCTAATTATGGCTGGGAATTACAGTACTTTTGTGCAAAGTATTTTTAGTGCCTTTTTTCCCCCTAAAAATAAATGGTACTGGATAAAAATGGCAGTATTTTATTTTTTATTTGATCAGGAAATAATGATTTGAAAAATGCCCAAGGGAAGAAGAAAATTGTCAAGTTACACGCACAATAGCTTAAATTGTTCAAGATATTACCTCTGATAAAGAAGAAATGGAGCTCTGTCTTACATAAAACCCTGTCCCTGGGTGAGAAGGACTAAGGATGTACATGCTACAGTTGTTAAAAGCAAAGGATTGGAGTCAATTTGGGGGAGTCTCGTCCTGGCTCTGCCTCCTCACAGCTAGATTACTTACCTTTTGTCGGCCTCAGCTTTCTCAAGTTATAAGAAAGATGATATCTACCTTGAAGAAAAGTTTTGAGGGTCAAAGACAATTTGAAATATAGAATGTGCACGCAAGAATATGGAATATACTCAAGAAATATAGAATGTGCAACACAGTAGCGCTCTTATCATGGAAATCTTACTAATAGTGGATATAAGTAGCAATTCCTCATTCCTAGTGCTTTCCATATTTCTGTGCAAAGATAACACACTCATTAATTTACACTCATTCACAGAAAGATAGCTGCTGCTTCAAAAGCACAGCAAAGTTTGTGGAATTCTGCTATGTACTGTCTGGAGTGCCGTAGCATCTGGAAAGCATGCCAGTTCCCACTCACAAAAACTTTTTGAAAGAGATTAGTTTTTTAAAGTGGCATTTTTAGTTAAGTAGTAATTTAGTTAATTAGAAAATTAATAAAATACCAAAGGAACACAGCATAATGGCCAAAGATCTCACAGAAAATCACAGAAGATCCCTCAAAAGTCATGTAACAGTCTGTGGAGATTTTAGGTTTTATTATTGTTTGTTTGAGACAGCATCTCACTCTGTTGCCCCAAGTAACTATGCTATAGGGCATAAACTCCTGGACTCAAAGGATCCCTTTTGCCTTAGCCTTCCAAGTAGCTGGGTCTACAGGGCCAGCCACAATGCCCAGCTAGTTTTTCTATTTTTAGTAGAGACAGGGGTCTCAGTTATTCTCAGGCTGGTTTCCAAATCCTGAGCTTAAGCAGTCCCCCCACCTCGGCCTCCTAGATTCCTAGGATTACGGGTGTGAGCCATCACCATCGTGCCAAACCAGCCTGTGGAGTTTCTCATCCCTTTCTCTTCCCCAACCCCCTCATAAAGGCTCTGCCATGCCCAGTTCCCTTTCACACATTGGGGACAGGGTAGATGATCTGAATAAAGGACACGCACCTGGTATCTCAGCTTCCTAAGTCACTTTTAAGTCACTCATAGACTGTCATTCACACGTTAAATAATTCCCTTCTTTCTTCGCATGTTCTTTTCTATTAAACTGCAAGCATATGCAAATACGTGTAGATGATGTGTAAGATACGAATAATAATAATGAATACATATCTGTTTTCCTACAACTTCAATGCTGGGAACATAACCGCCCTCAGCTGGGATTCTGCCCGCGGGAGCCTCTCCCATCTCATTCTCTTCCCCCTCGCTTTGAAGATGTCCTGTATGCTGATAAATCTTGTGTTTATTGTCCCCTTGCTCTCCCTCAGGAAGGCTTTACCACCTACAGTTCTATATCTAGCTCTAGTACCTTCTTCGAGGGCTTGACTTCCTTAGAAGATCTCATTTTCCTGAGTTCCTCCCGCGTTCTTGCCTGCCTGTGGCTGGAGTTTACTCTCTCTGCAGATAATTTTCTTTTGTCATAATATATGGCAGCTTATTTATCCATTTTTTTGTTAGAGGATATTTGTGTTGCTTCCAAGTTTATTTGGGTTTTTTTTTTTGTTTGTTTGTTTGTTTAGCACCACTAACTATAAAGGGCCTTCATGAATAATTTCGCACATATCCTAGGGCACATGGGGAATCATTTGTTTGGAGTAGACATCTACCAATGGGATTTTATGGTCATGAGGTGTGCATAAGTTTAACGTTATTAATAATATTAAATTCTGTCCAAAAATATGTGCTGATTCCCGTGTCATCAACAATAAATGTTCCAGTTTCTACTTAATCCCGTCAAGATTTCTTATTGTCAGAAATCTTGTTTTGTGTTAATATAAAGGGTGTGAAATGATATTTCACTTCCATTTTGATTTTCCTTTTCATTTGTTCAGAGTCTCACTCGGGCATGCTTGGTAGAGTGCTGTGCCATCATAGCTCACAGCAACCTCCAACTCTAGGGCTCAAGCAATTTTCTTGCCTTCCAACTCCAGGGCTCAAGCAATTCTGTTGCTTCAACCTCCCAAGTAGCTGGGACTACAGGTGCCCACCAACAATGCCTGGTTATTTTTTAGAGATGGGGTCTTGCTCTTGCTCAGGCTGGTCTCCAACCTGTGAGCTCAGGCAATCCACCTGCCTCGGCCTCTCAAGTGCTGGGATTACACATGAACTACTGCACCTGGCCCATTTTAATTTTCATTTTTCTGAATATTACTGAGGCTTTTTAAAGTTTGTGAGCTATTTGAAGTTTTTGTTTGCTTATTTTGTTTTTTTTTAGTTTATGTTCAGATATTTTGAATATTTTTCTTCTAGACCATCTGTTCTTTTAATTTTAATTGATTTGTAACAATTATTTATATATTCTGAATTCCAAACTCTGATACTTTGCCAGTTATATGGTTCCCCAAGTTATCCTTTAATCTTTAGCTTGGATTTTTACTCCTTTTTGGTATGTCTGAGGTCTGACAATTAAGTTCCAAATCTCTTCCTAGAGAAAGCACTACAGACCTCATGCTGAGTATCACTCCAGTCATCTTCAAAGTCCTCCTCTTGGCCGTCTAGTGAGTATAGTGATAGTCAGCCAAGAGGAACGTAGCATTTGTTCTAGGATGAGTTTGTGAACTTAATTGTCAGACCTTGTACAAAGATAGCTCTGATGGCCATTCCAGAAAAAAAAGTTCCAAAATTGCTTTTAAGGGTGGACTAAGCATGGACATCAGCATGTAGCTTCCCCAGGGGAGTATGTCAAAGGTGACCACAGACATATTCAGCAGTGTAGCACTTTTTCTAGGCTGAGTTCATGAAGTTCATTGACTTCATACATCCTTTCCAGCAAACAGAAGTTATTAATTTTTCAGTAGAGGAATTAATTCATCATTTCCTCAATAATTTTAATTCTCTTTCTAGCTTAAAATCATAAAGACATTAATTTACATTATTTTCTAAAAATTATTTTAGTTTTACCTTGCACATTTAAATCTTTAATCTACCTGGAACATGGTATCTTGTATCTAGATAATTAAAAACATTCAAAATTTCTTCTATTTCCATATGAATTTTTTTTTTTTTTAGCACCACTAACTGTAAAGTTGATTCTTTTCTTATTGATCGACAGGTCCAGTTCTATCATACATCAAGTATTTGATTATGTATTTCCAGGCCTGTGTCTGGCTGTTTAGCGTCTATCCTACACCAACACTCACAGTGCCTTCATTACTACAGATTTTTATAATTCTTTATATATACCAAGGCATTTCCCCTCATTATTTGCTTCTTCAGGAATGTCTTACGTATTCTTGGGTCTGTGTAATTCTAAATAAACCTTAGTATTAGCTTGTTGGAGTTAAAAAGCAAGCCTGGCAAGAAAGGAAACAAAGACAGAACAACAAGGAAAAGGAATTCAGATATTGGACATAAACTGACATTTTGAAGAATTTATAGGGAGCATCACAATTGCAAACTTTACAGTATTGAGTCTTCCTCTCTAGGAGAAAAGAATCTCTTTCTAATTATTTAGGTCTTTTAAAAGATCTTTTCAGAATATTTTAGAATTTTCTCACATATTTTGTTAGATTAATTCTAAAATTTCTAAAACTACTATAAATCCTCTCAGATCATTTTTCAATTTTTTACAGATACTGTCTATTAACAATTGATTTTCATACATGGATTTTATGTGCAACAACTTGATGAACACTTACTTAGTCTACTAATCTCTATGCAGATTGCTTACAGCAATTTACAGTTTAGAAAATTACAGTGTTTTCTAAATACACCTTCAAATACTCAGAGTTATGATTCCCACTTTCTGATCTTCAGCTATTTTCTTTCTTTTGCTTGCATATTCTTCCAGTTAAGATTCCAATCCAAGGTCAAGTAAGTGACTTTGTTAGGGGCATTTCTGTCTTTTTCATAATTGTAAAGGCATGCTTTCCGCATTTCATCGTTACAGATGTTTTCTCTAGTTTGGCATAGACACCCTTCTAATTCAAATTTGCTGAAAGTTTTTGTCAAGAATGAAGGTCAAGATATTTTTCTTGAATATTAACTTTTACCTCTTGAATTAATTAATCATTGCTCCATTTAGATTTTAATTTGATAAATAATATTAAATAGTGTTCTAATGTGAAACAATTCTTGTCATGTTGAATATTACTGAATTACCTTTAGGAGTTGCTGTAAATTAATGGAGTCTCTTATACTTTTTGAGACACCACTGATTGGTTACATTTTTCTCAAATATTTCTTTTACCTTAGAGTTTCACAATTCTCTTACCTCCTTCACGTTTTCATGGATGGAACTGGAAAATGTTCTTCTTAGCAAAGTATCACAGAAACGGAAGAAAAAGTATCCGATGTACATAGCCCCTTTATGAAACTAATTTATAGCTCTCAAATGAAAGCTACAACTAAATTCTAGCCTAAGAATATGGGGAGGGGGTGGGGAAGTGGAGGGGAGAAGGGTGGCTGGGTGGTGGGAGGGTGACTGGAAAGATCACCTATATGGTCTGTCTAACAAGGGTACAAGTGAACTTTTCTAGAACTAGAGTATAAATGTTTTGACACAATGACTAAGCAAATGACATGAAGTCTATGTTAACCAGCTTGATGAAAGTATTTCAAATTGTATATGAAAACACTACACTGTATCCCATGTTTGCATTAATGTATACAGCTATCATTTAATAAAAAAATCTAATACTAAAAATTGAAAAATAATTATATCTTTTATCTGGGTTTTCAGATTTATTGACATAAACCTTTTGAGATTTTTGAAAAACCTAATGATTTTTAAATCCCACTGTACCTCAAGTCACACCATATATTATTTTTTTCTTGTAATTTTTTAAATTACATGTGAAACCCATTGACAAATTTTTAAATGCACAATTTAGTCATGTTAACTAAAGTCTCACTGGTACAAAACAGATCTCTACAATGCACTCATCCCTGGAAAACTTTCTGCCCTTGACTAGTTAACTCCCCGTTTTCATCCTCTAGTGTTATTAGGAGGTTACAGGCACACATGTCCTACCTTGTATTTTTTATCCCTCTGCTTGCTGAAACTGTTCCGAAGGCACAAATTGTCCACACTCCGGCTGCTTTTCTGACACCTAATACTGACTGAAATGTGGGTTTCCTGCAGCCCCTTCCCCTGTCCTCTGGCGTGGGGCATCTTCAAGCCAGATCACCTCTCAGACCCCTGTGTCCTGTGAAGTCAGCCCAGGCAGCGTCCGTGCTTTTCCCAGCATCAGTTCCCCCTGAGAAATAAGAGGTATCCTGCAACGCTTCATTTTCTTCCCCTTTCCTGAGTTACCCCAACGCAAATACTAGGAGTCAAGGAGCACAGTTTAGAAATAAGAATCAGTTCAGTTGCTCTGCATGTCAGGGGTCAGTGTTTCACCCAGACACAGAGCCCTGCGGCACTGCTCTCCCTGCAGGCCTCCCATCCCCTGCCCTCCCTCCACCTGGAACTCCTTTAGGTACCTGTACTATAGATACTATACGTCCAGCCGAGAGAGGAGATAGTAAGGTGTAAAGATCTCTAATAATTATGGAAATCCTATCAATCCTATCAATTAATTAGCTAATCAGGAGATGTTTGACCATAATTCACATTTGAAAAGGCAAGAGAGTAAATAATTATAGAATCCTTATGATAAGAAAGCCAGATCTTGCATTTGTCATCACATGTAATCTTCCTTAAAACAATCACACTAAGAAAGGTTAATTTTTTCATTTTATGTCTAACAAGGACATGCATCTGACACTGCATGATTTCCAGCATACGTCCTCCCAGCGGGGTCGCCATTCTGGGATACAGAGCTATGCCCTGGTCCCTCCTGTGACTCACAATAAGTTGCAGAGACAGACGTAGCTGTCATGTAAAGCCGTGAGTGACAGGAGACACTCATAGCCTGGCCTGAATCAGGCGACAGCCATGTAGTCAGGAAGCTCAGCGAGGGTTGAAGAGGGACAGCCATGTTTGAAATTGATGCAGAAGATTAGAAGATTTGTATGTTTGGATTTGTTCTCAAATGTCTATTATATAAGCTTACAAAAGAATATTCAAGGTACACTTTACATTTCATGCTATTGGTTTACCGTAGAGATCCACACTGGCAAAAATCATAAACTATGTCCATCAGTCTTATCATTAATATTGTTTTTCTTTTTATATTGCCCCCCAAACAATACTTCTATAAGTGAGATCTGATAAATACACTAATATATACCTTCTTGAATTATGTATTAAAGATGTATGTTATAAAATAGTCTGATAGAGGTCAGCACCTGTGTCTCAAAAGGGTAGGGCGCTGGTCCCATATGTTGGAGGTGGTGGGTTCAAACTCAGCCCCAGCCAAAAAGTGCAGACAAACAAACAAACAAACAAAAGTCTGATATTAATTTGAATATTAATACAATTATTATATATGTCCTAAATTGAGAGTAAATATGACAGCAAATATGATAAATATTTAAATTTAATCATTTAAAACTATTTCTGAAATCAAGGCAGAGGAATGTATTCTATCATTTTATTATAGCCCTTAGAATTCTGAACTGAAGTTTCTCCTAATCTCCTATTCTCAATGATTATTTCAGTGATCATTTAAAACTGCCATTAGAGCTATCATGAAAATGAATTATGGGCAATCAAAGCAGGCCCACAAATGTGATTAAATGGTCAATCTGAGAGCTTTTGGAAGAAAGGCTGGATTTTTTAAATGTTGATTTTATGTGGGATGTCTTCAATAGTGTAAAGTTAAAGAACAGAGGCCATCTGAGGCTTGGCAAGTAGTAACCAACTGGTCACATGAAGTCAGACTCTGAAAGGGACGACAGGGCCTGCTTTAGGAGCAAAGTCCACACATGATCGTTCTACTGAAACAGGTAGACTCTGACAGCCCACACCATGATTTTCTCTGGCAACCCTTGAAAGCCAAGGTAAATGCTTGCCGAAGTCAAGAGTTCACTAAGACTTCGAGGACTAACAGAATCTCTAATGTCCCAGTTGACAAAATCACCTATTTTCAGAATGGTGAAAGGAAGTAGCCATAATCCTAAAAGTAGCAGCAATAGAATGTCCCAACACCAAGGCGGAGACCTCCTTTTATCTCTTCTGTGTGTTTTGCTGGCTCGAGTACACCCTGGACGTAGTCATGTATGTGTGAACAGTATTTTCCCACCTCTGATCCAAGATGTCAAGGTAGGGCTCAAATGGAGTCTCTCTTTGGAAGTTTTAGCAGGAATCTTGTAGCCCATACAGAGCGACTTAAAGTTTCATCTGGGCATGTACTGACAAATATAATAATAGTGTTTGACAAAGAGTATGTAGAAAACACTTGCCCTTACTTTGACATTCCACAATTGGTCCCAAGATTAAAAGCAGATGAATAGAATGGACTGATGGAGTCTCCAGGGTCAATTCTTCAGGATGGTAACTAGGTGATGAACACTAACAGGCTTTGGACAGATCCAGCTGCCAATGGATAACTGCAGCTCTGTGACCTTGAGCAAGGTACTTAAATTCTCTGAGGCTCAATTTCTTTGTAAACCAGAACAATTAACCCTAACTCAATGTATTAATTTAATTGAGTCACCTGTTACAGTGGCCTATTGCTGGAACTCCGTGAGTGGTTGTGTGCAGTCATGAAGATGGTACTGATGGCAACTAGAATGGTGCAGACCTGGCCCACATTGCAGGACGGCATGTAAGGAAAGGGGACTGTCCGTATAATGCCCAGATTAATAAGCCCCCTTTATCCTCACTTACCACCTTTTTTTCCTCCACCAGGGGCTTGGAGCACATTTGCCAAGCTCTGTCTGTGTGCTATCACAGGGGTGAGGTAGATTCCAGAGGCCCAAGTGGGCCAGGGGGGCAGTTCCATGAGGGAGTGAGATGAGGGAAAGCAGGAGAAGAGAGCCACTTGTGTTCCAGGGCCTTGACGACCCAGGTTGGTTCATGGACCAGCAGCATCAAGACACCTGGGCACAGGGGACCACAACCCTGAATCAGAATCTTTTTTAGCCAAGTGATTCATACAATAAAGTCTGACAAGCCCTGTGCCACCAGGCACCCTGGGAAATAAAAAGCAAGGGCCTAGACAAGTAATAGGTGACAGAGGCCAGATAGATGCTGGAACAGGGTGAGATATTACAGGAAGGTGACTAAGGTAGGAATTCCATCGGGGTCTGACTCTCTTGCAGACAAAGATTATAGTCAAAAGAAAAGACAATACGGCAAAAATATCAATGGAAATCAAACATGAGCAAACAAGTGAATTTTTCCACTTTTGGTATTAACATAAATTTAATCCAACTCCGTATAACAAATATAATATGATATGTATTCAAATTTTCTTAGAACTCGAAATTTACTCCCAAATTAAAATTCCATTTTCCAGTACTTGAAATTTACTCCCAAATTAAAATTACATTTAAAGAAACCAGGCTCCCTTCCTAACATATTATATAGACTTTTAAAAACTACATTGTGTGACCCATTTCATCAAAATGCACTTGAAAAATTCTGTCTGGAACTCTCAGACCAGTGCTATGCATTAAAGGTTTTATTTTTTTCATTCTGTCTTTTCTCTTCCAAGGCTTGACTCCTAACCACTTGAGATAGAGCTAAAGCTGACAGAGAAAGTGAAAATCCTCTGCCTTCTTGCCTGGAGGAAATGCTTGGCAGGAGATTTCCACACTGTGCTGTCATCAAAGCTAAACTTAACCTTGTTCAGGAAAAGAAACCTTAACTTTCAAACCAACTCCTTGTCAGGACCATTCAACTTGCGAAGTACAATGTTGGGTGGATTAAAAAAAGAAAAAAAGGAAGGAAAAATAGCAATGAATGCATTTTGGTTTGCAGTTATTGAGACTTGAAATGATGACTTCTCATGTTTTGCAATGACATTAAAGTTAAATGTCTTGGTTCACAGGCACTTACCACTCTCTTCATCTCCATTAATCTTTGCTCACAGTTTTGAAATACACCACTTTCTGTCTTCAGCAGTGCAATGAAATTTTCCCAAGGTTATAATTGCTTTCCAGTGTGTCTTTTCTCATGTTATTTGATTGCTAAAGATTTTCTCCAAAATGGGAGATATTTAGTGAACACAATGCAATGTATTTTCCTGCTATTTTTAATCTGTTCATGCATAATTTGAAGGGTTTGGTGAGGGAGAAATGGAAATTGAACTCATCTGACCGTGACAGATTTGCAAACTCTGAATACAACTTAAACTTTATTGATGCTTTTAAATTACAGCACTGAATACCTGGACATGTCCATATAACATTTATAGCATTTATGTCTTCATAGCTACAGCCAACGTTTGCTTAAGAATCACAATTGTAATTCAGGATGAGCAAGAAGAACATTTTACAAGGAAAAGTAGAGCATGCTAAAGCATTTTGCCTGGAACAAGCTTTTATTTTTAGCCTGTCCCCCCAAAAAAAATTGTTATCTAGAGGCTTGAAATATCTCAAAAAATCATTATATTTAAGTACCTGGTAGGTCATTTCATAGAGGGCTTCAGGATCCCATCTGATATCAGATGGGCGTGCGCTCTGGACCACAGAGCATTTGGTGGGATGGATTGTTTGAACCTACTCTCTGGCACTGTCTTCTGACATGTAAATTCTTTCTAATGTACGAAGTTTTAACAAATGGCACACCACGGTTAGGTCCAATAAATTACACTCAGGATTTTTACTGAGTCATTTTATTTTGAAAGGTAACATTTCCAACATTGAAATCTGACAGTCTGAGGAACACTGAATTTGTATATCCAGATAACACATCAAGGTCTTTCTAGTACATTAGCTTGGGCCCATTTTAGAAGAGTAAGAGCATATGAAAGAATTCCAAAAACAAAAGGGCTGGAATCTTCCTACTCCCTCCCTTCCAGTGAGAAAGGTCTTTTGAAAAGAGAACAAATGCATAAGACAGATCCATCCATCATGAATAATGAGTGGGGATCATTGGTCACCCCTGACCAATAAAAAATTCCCATCCCCCCAAATCTAGACCTAATGATTAATTGATGGGTGGAGTGGCTACTGGAAGTGAAAAGATTTTTACTTCATAATTTCAGGAGCCAAATTAAGCACTCTAAATATTATTTCCTTACTCGAACATCTTCATGGGGTAATTGTAATGGAGCGCTATAGTGACCAATGATTGAGCATTTTCTTGGTGAAAACCAATGTTCTTCCCTCTGGTGATTTGTGATAATGATAACCCACATTTGTCATGATTCCCTGTGAAGAACATACCTCATCATCTTCATTTTCCAAGGAGGAATACTGCAGTACATAGAGGGAATGGATTTGCCCAATTACCCAAACCAGTCCGTAGAAAAACCCAAAGCATAAGTGGGGTAAAAGACCCCACAGCGGGTAAGTTTTCATTCTATCCAACACATTCATTCTATCATAGGTTTCATACTCATCAGGCTTCAAGACCCTCTGCAATCAGTACCTCTTCCATACCTCTAGCTATACCCCCAACTCTTAGATCCTTGGTTTCTTTACCTGTAAAATGAGAGGGTGCTGCAGACAGGGATTATTATGTTGCAGAGAAGATGTCACTGCCTTCCCAGCTAATGCCATTGTGATCTTGACATCTGTGCCTCTTCATGTGTCAGATGATAGCCACAAGGGCTGTGTGACGTGCCCAAAGGCATTTTTGCAAAGCTCAAATAAAGAAAGTATTTACTTCACACACATATGAAGAATGGTAATGACAGTCTCATTAATATTCTCTTCAAGAGCTCACAGTGTTGAACTTGCTTCTTTGTGTGACTTAGACAAATGAGTTACTTTACTGTTATCCAAACATTTCCCATTTTAGAAATCTTCCCAGTTCCTACCCAGATTTTTGGTCCTGATTTAAGACTTCCCTCCCCTTATCTAAAATTTTACTTAAGAAAAAATTATCAAGCAATTGTTCTATGATCACCACTGTGAAAGGCATAGAGGTAGGAGGATAAGTAGGACAGGGGCTTGGCTCTCAAAAAGCTTAAAGGCTCATGTGCAGTAGGTTCTGCAAAATGAATGCCCATCAGGGAGTCAGTCCTCCTAGTTGAGGGGGAATATGAGACATGAAGACCTTGGATGGAGGGAAGGAGAGATCATGGCAAGCTTCTGGGAGGATGAACTGATGGGAAAAGTGGTGTGGGGCATCCAAGATGGAGTCCAATATGGAGGGTGCAACGGTATGAGACAGCATGCCCAGAAAAATGCTGCCAGGTTGGCAAATCTACTCCCAGACTGAGAAATAAAGACCATTAGAAGATAAAATAACCAAGATTCTGACCATGAAGGGATAATAGAGAAGCAGAAAACCAAAATTTTATTTCAAAGTCAAGGGAATCTACCATCCTCAGGTCAATGTTAACTTTCTTTTTTACTGAATATTGGATTCACTGCTTACTTATCTTTTGGTGATTAAGAATGCATCACCTTAAAATATATTAGAGCAAGTCATGAGATGTTTATATATACACTCATACACATACACACGCACACTACACAAATATATAAATAAATAGTTCTTGGTCCCTCAATGCTTTTTATTATATTTATCTAAAAGAAAGATGAAGAGCTTTAACTAAGATTTGAAAGTCATTTGAATGTGGAGGTCATTAATTACCTCTGTGCTGCCTGATTTAAAGATTTGCTAATGTTAGAAAGTGATTTGTGAGCTTCTTGGTTCTCCCAGATAACAAAATAGTCAGTGAAACTAGAAATCTTACAGTGATCCTTCATTCTCAGCTCCGTCTCAGTTCACCAGGTCATGATGACTCAGATATAGTATAGTAACACACTTCTTCTCTTCCCTCTAATTGTCATTGTTCTTATTTGGGCCTTTGTTATTTCTTTTTTAATATTTTTGTATCCTCTGATTGGGTCTTCCTACCACCAACCCTTTACCCTCACTCCCTCAGCTCTGTCCCCAGCCCAAACTTGCATATTCACACACACATTTTCAATTCTCCACAGTGAATCAAACCAAACTGTCTATAGAACACAAGTTGTTGTGACTCTCTGGCCCAAAGCAATGCTCTTCTGTTTTTTAAACTTACGATATTTGAAACACAAATTGGGAGGTCCTGATTTAATATGCCCAAATTTTTAAAATAAATCATATGTAAGGACTAGAAAGAAATTCACACATTTGGTTCAGCCTGCTGTCCCACCCACTTTACCCCTCGTAAGGGGATAAGAGAGACGTGTTTCCAATTCTTAGGATTTGCAAGGCTGTGTGTCAGAGAGTATGATGCCTGGGGTGCTGTTCTCAAGAAGTGTTTGTTGAATAAAAGAGAAAATATGATTAAACTTAGAAAAGGTACTAAGTTTGGTCTTTGAACATAAGTAATACAAAATCAGAATAGCTCTTGGTACAGAATTATCCTCTGAATTCTAAATGATGATAAAATACTGTTAAAACCATCTGGATGGGCAAATTCTAGGAGATATTGTAGAGGGTACAAGCAATTTCATTTTTTGAAAACAATGGCTGGGACTGGAGATGATGAACTGAAACCTAAGGAAGAGAAAACGGCAGAAAATGAATGGAACTAATGTGTATCCAGTCATCTGTCAATCATTGGTTAGATAGTTTATGTGAATTATCTCTGTTTGTTCTCACAACAAGCCTATATAGAGTTATTATGCCCATTATAATGTAGAGAAAGCTGAGATTAAATAACTTCCCACAGGACATATGATGTAATTAGTAAGTTGTAGAATTAGGATCTGAATTCTGATTGGGATGGATTTCAAGGTCTGGGGTCTTTCCAAATACACTAGTTTCCAACATACACACACACACTCACTCACACATACACACAGGCTGCCAGATGATGATTTTTGAAGGATCACTCCTCCTTCTCTGGGCTTATTTTCTCATCTACAAAGACCAATAAAGGTCAATATTTGCTGAAACCATCAGTACATGTTTATCCCATTTGCTTGTAAACAGTTTGGTCACATTGGTTGTGCTGTCAGCCAGCTGGCCAGTCCTCAGCTCAAGTCTATTGTTTTACTCGGGCATTTTTCGAAATTCCAGTGAGCAGACTGGTGACACACAGACATTTTTAGTTTTCCTTTTAGGACCTCTAGGCCTTGACCTATGTGACATGAACAAGGCTTATGAATGTGTCTGGATTGATTGAGCTACACTTTCAGATCATGGTTTCCTGAGTAACCAGGATTTTTATGTAATTTAGAGCACTCAGTGCAGGATCTTGATGAGCTATTGGGAGTTTAGCACTATTGTATTCAAAATAGAAGTGATATCCACTGAGGAAGACACAGCTCCAGAAGAGAAATTCTCAACTCTGATGAGAAGGGACAGAAACAGTTTCTTTATAATTCTCCACTTTTCTTCTTTCTCTCATTTTAATATTCCATGTGCAATCATTTGAAAATGCACTTTTTAAAGTAAAAATGTACCATATCTACTTTTAGTGTTAAATACCACCTTCCATATTTTTGCCACTGTCCCAAACTCATTATTCTACACCATCCTACTCATTTATTTAGCTTTCTTAACAATCCAAAATTCTGAACCCTGGCTGGACAGTATATTTTGTAGTGATGTGTATTGTGTGTCTGTGTGTGTGTTGTGTGGGGTGTTGATAGGTGGGAATGGGAATGATAGGACTGTACAAAAGTCATGCTGAACTTAAGTTTCTAAGTAGGAAAAAAAAAGCTATTTCTTCAAAGATTTGCTTGCTTTTTATTGGTCTCTTTAAAACCTTCCAATGTAATCTAACCACCACTCTGAGCTTCTCATATTCCAGAAATATCTAATGTTTTTGTCTATAAATCTTCCCATATTATGAAAGACTTCATGTTCTCTAATTAATTTAATTAAACTATAAAACACGATTCATGAGCCCAATTTTTAATAGCTTTATCATATCTGTGGTTAAAGGCTGCCAGAGTGATGTTTTTGGAGGTCAGGCCCTTAGCCTTCTGATCACAGTTGATCCTTTTGCCCCTGACTTCTGCCTGTTGGACCTCACTTTTTGACTCCTTCACTGACTTCTGGCATGATCAATGATATCCTTTTGTTATGGGACTTATTGTATGGAAATAATTACCTCTTTGCTCTTTCACCTTCATAATGCCACCCCCTGGGATCCAAGCTCAGGTTGGTGTACATAGAACACTTTTTTGGAGGAAATTTGTTGAAAGTAGATTTTAAAGAAGATGTCTTACTGGGAGCAGACCTTAGTAATAAACTGAGACTATTGTAAAAAAAAAATCATAATTTAATATTTGAAAAGTCTGAATTAGATTCAAATCATGGGAAAGAGAATCAAAAGTGAGTATAGATCTCAGAGATCTTTCCAAGGTGGAGAAAAAGGGGCAAAAACATAACGAAGTTTATATCTTTCATTCTTTCACTCAACAAAGAATAATTGAACATGATTACCAAATCTCAGATATTAGCACACACACACCACACATGCACACATCTCTCCATTCAGACTCACCTTTTACATTTCCATATCATTACTACATTACATGTATCACACATGAATGGCTTAAGAAACGTTTGCTGAATTAGATTAAGTCATTAATAAATTAGATTTATGCACAGAAAAAGAAAAGAATAAAACAAAACAGTCTGTTGTGAACAACATATTTCCAGCCTGAGAATGAAAACAAAACAAAGCAAAACAAAACTCTGTGGCAATAGGAAAAACACATGGGGACTGGAATCTTGGAGAAAATGATTTAGAGAGAAGTATTTCAGAGCCACCAAGTTTGGGCTGGTTGTGAGACATCCATGTACAGATGTCCTTGAAAGTCTAATGAATGAAAAGCTATATTCACATAAGACTGTCAGTCCAATAGGACTCTGGGTCTCGTTAGGCCGTGATATAGACAGGCATTTCAGGGATTGGAAGCAGGTTTTGACTCAGGTAATTTGCAGAGAGTCACATCAACCTTGGTTTAAAACCCAGTTTAAATATTGACAAGCCTATAAATTGGACATAAAAACTTGTGAAGTCTTCATCCGTACAATGAGGATAATGGCCTCCTCCTTAAAGTTGCTCTAGTGACTACTGAAAATTTAAACAGACAGCTGAGCTTGGAAGCCCCAAAAAAGGCTTATTGGGTTTATTATAACGTCATCCCAGCAAGCCACTTACAAGTGAAGGTTAGTAACTCCAAATAAAATCCTTCCTAAAATCTTGAATAGAATCCTTTAAAAGCATGGGAAGAGTCCCAGAGTCCTTTAGTTAGTCCCTGAACAGGACTAAGCCCTCTTTTGCATGCTCCCCCAGCCTACTGTGGCCCCATCTATCCATCACCAATCACTCTCTATGTCCAGGGAGTGCGTTGTGCTCTTTTCCACCACGTTTAAGGAGTTTGCAATAATTGCTAAAGCCTGATAGAAACCCTGACACTCAGTATGTGCCCATTCAAAGTATCTGGATGGAACAAATGGACAATGACCCCTGCACTGTACAACCAAGGACTCTAAACGTCATGAGGACATGCAGGAGAGGGCTCAGCACTCCCGGACACCAGGCTGAGGCTCTTTTGAACGTAATTGTTCAGAAACGCAAAGAGCTTTTTAAAAAATATGATTTATCCTTCATTGCAAAGTACACACTTGGCTCCTAAGCTTAGGGCCAAGGTCTTCGACTGTTCTCCGTCTCTCTATGGTGTGAACACAAGCATGGGTCTGCAGCAGGTGATCAGAAGGCAAGTGGTGCATGAATTTGGAAATGGATGTCATGTGGAGAAGGTTTGACCTTCTCTTCATGACTCAATTTAGGGAGCTAGGAGTTTTGGTCTCCTCATTCTGAAGTAATTTATTTTTTAGGGTTTCCTTGTGAAGATGAGGGACAGGGTCAGAGTCAAGTGTAATACTGTAGCATTTAGGCTTGTTGTTTGCTAAGTGAAATTATAGGCAACAAGGGAAGAAATAAATGAAGCTAAAAGCATGAGTTGTTACTTCTAAGCACTGTTGTAGGCACTCCACAAAATGCATGCTTTATGTGTTTTAAGCAAAATAGGCTATTAAGTGTGCAATACTAAGAGAGATTTTATCTCACCTATAAATACAAGTGAATCTTTTAAGCTCCAAATCCCCATATACAGACAATTTACTGTGGTAATCAAGACACTGAACACAATTTAACTTCAGTACCATCTGTAAGTCTATTGGTATTTTAATAATAATGAATAAAAATATATGTTTGCAGCCAGAGATGTTACTTAAAGTAGAATCATCATAAAGAGTCAATGATAATTTCTATGAAGCTTTGTAAATATCATATTTACTTGGAATTCTCTTTTGTGTCTTTACCTTTTAATTAATGCAAAAAAAGACCTTTCATTTTTAATTGTTCACATATATTGAAGAACAAATTATCCTCACCTCATCAGATTGGAAATATCAAATGAAACACTTGCGTATCCGTGCAAATAGTAACAAGAAAATTAATAAGCTTCTTATCTTTTCTCTTTTGTCTTTCTTTTTGTTGTTGTTGTTGTTTGATTTCTTTTTCCTTTGTGGGGTGGAGAGGTAAGAGAGATTGTTGAAGGAAGAGATAAGAAAAGCCACAAATACAGAGAAGAAATTAAAATTTTTTGGAAAGGTATCAGACTATTCTCCATCCATGTTTTTATGTTGTCCAGGAAATGAAACTATCTCATTCCTACCGCAGGAAGAAAGGCATTCATTAAAACAATTGTTACGAAAAGTAATATAACTAATGGTTCCCTGTCTGCGGCTGCTGTGGCTGGCAAAGGCCTAGTCATCACCTGTGAATAGTAAAATAACCTGCGTGTTAGTCCAGCTGGTCCAATAATTAACTGAATAATCCTGAAATCTCCCTAAACCCCAATACCCTCATTTGTAAAGTGGAGGGCTCAAATTTCATAATATCAGAGGTTCTTTTTGATTTTCGTCCTCTTAGTCTACGAAGATAAGGGTAAGTCATACACAAATAGCACCGGGAACTTTTAAATAGCTACTGAATGGAAAGAACCCAGATGGTTTTGGTTAGACCAGACAGATGTGGATTCTTACCTGAGGGGCTGGAGGGGAGGAGGTGGAGGCCTTTATGTTAGAAAGGAAAACAATACAGATGGCAATAAAGTTATTGGTTGAAAAAAATGAAGAATCATAAATCATATATGAATAAAGATTCACATTTTTTAAATAAGTTTTTAATTTCATCTGAATTTTACAACAACTCTTAAAGAAGAGGCCTGTAGAAGGCCTTTGTAACAGCTTATTTTGAAACTACTCTACTCCATCCCTGCACTCGTGAAGTTTGGCACATGCTGGAAAAAGGGTTTCTGGGCAAGGCATCCCGGTCTATCTCATGGTCTATATCCCATTGGAAGTGGATATGAGAGAAGCCTGATTCTCAGTCCTCTGGTATTTTTTTCCTCCAAACTTCACACACCTTTCTCTGGACCCCATCCCCCCCTTTCCTACATTAAATGCTGAGAAATATGCTTATACACTTTTGGAGGAATGGACTGAAAGAACTAGGATTGAGCAGACACACTGTCAGGAGGCTGAGATGTGAGTGGACCCGAGGCCAAGGACAATCCCAGTTTGCTTGTTGGACCCACAAGAGCAGCCCTGGGGCGGCTGGTGTTTCCTTCCTTGCTCCGCAGCCTTGTGTGCAGGTGATGTGGACTCTGCCTCCACAAAGCTGCGACCCACAGAGAGGGAAGGGCCGGTGATGTTGCCCAAACTCACACCCGCTTCCATCCTTCTATTCCCCTTCCCCTTTACCTCCACCTGCCTGTCAGGCCCACAGCAAACCTTTAATACTAAAGAGCAATCTGTGACATCTATTCTTGGGTAGATTTTGTGGCAAATAAACAAGATTCCATAAATAAAACTCTTGAAATAGTTGCTCTCAATTGTAGCAGGTATTATAGGCAATTTGTATATCACCTCACGTTTTCATTCTAGGCTTTATCCTTAACAGTGGACATTTTCTCATCTGTTTTTATCTCGTTTTTACAATGATTCTGTGGCTGATTATGGTAGAGATGATTCTTTAATTTTCAGACGATGGAAACAAATCTGAATGTTCTTGAAAGTATTATCTAGAATCAAGAGAAGAAACGAATCGCATAGCTCTATCTCTGAGGACAGTTTCCACCAACCCAGGTTATCCCAAATCACACAAAAAAATGAAATAATATAAGAATAATTATTGTTTTCAGTGATGCTAGATCGGTTCCCCTCTGCTTTAAGAATAGGGCAGTGTTTAAAATAGTGCACACTGTTGAATTCAGAATGATTCTGTCTTATGGGAAAACCCTTAATTCCCAATGACAAGGGCGATTTGATAAGACCCCTGCTCTGTCCTCAGTTTGGGCTGGATTGTCAGTGTTGGTCACGTGACAAGGAGATGACAGAAGGAATGGCCTGTCTGCTCTGGGGGCTTGTCTTGCTTTCTGAGTTGAAATCTTTCCATTCCTATCATTTTTAGGAAAAGGAGATCAAAAGTTGAGACAGGTCCCCCCAAAGCCACTGTTCCGATGCACAGGGTCTGAGGAAAGGAGCCCTGAACAATCTCCTCTGCATCTCTCCTTTAGCAGAAATCACTTTTTAAGGATTTTCTAATTTCCAAACTGGGTCAACTCTCCCCAGAAATTGAGATATAAGGCAGTCACTTGTCAGAGGAGGGAATGGGTGGTGGGGAATGTGGCGGCTATTGCCACAGGCCAGAGGGCTTAGGAAGCTTTGTTCTCCCTGAGGCCGGTGCCTTGTGAACGAGGGAAGGGCCCAGAGCCAGAGGAACAGAAAACGGAGTTCGCTTGGAAGTCTGGGCACTTCCATTACTGACCTGGGTGTGACCTTGGTGAAAGCTCCTAAAATTTCCCTTGAGTTTACTTATTTGTTTATAACACTCTGTTTCTCAATGGCCTGTGAGTTTCTTGAGGCCTGAGACTCGATTGTACTCAATCTATCCCATCTTCTCTCTGAGGACAAGCACAAAGTACGACCTTACAAATACTTGCAGACTGAATCAAATTGAAACGATGAGGTCACTTCCACTACTACTGCACGATCATTTTAAGAATTTACATACTCACCCATGGACCACTATGATAAGAGCAGAAAAATTAAATGTGGGAGTTTTTTCTTGGGTGACGTGTGATTGTGTTAACTGAAAATATCTACGGGGTACAGTTGATTCTGCTACAACACAACATAGGAATTTGTAAAAGTAACTTGCTAGTTGCACGACAGAAACTTTATGAAAAGGGTTTCGGGGAGAAGTAGGGTTAATATCACAGCACTAAAAAACATCTTCAGTGACCCGTAAATGACCGTAAGAACCAGTGAAAAGGGTAGCACAGTTTTATGCAGTTAAGTGTAAAGACATGTAGGTATCTGCAACTTGATTGTGGAAATGAATGTCAGAAGGGCTGCCATTTATTGTGAAATGGTAGAAAGAGTATTATCTGAAATGGGAAGAGCACTGTGACTACAGATGTGGATGGGTGAAGTTCATGACACAGCTGTGAACTTAGATGCAATTTTAATGTTGAAGGACACTGTGGGTGCGTGTGTGCATGGACACTGTCTTTTTGTGGGGCTCATTTGCCTGCATTCACCTGGTATTTCTTGATGACCAAACAGGCATAAGCAAATGTAAGATCTGCATTATGTTCAAATTTTTTGCAGATTTATAAATAGTGGAACAAATCTGTGTCTTCAAACAAGTGCTTCAAAGTGTGTCCACACGTCCTAGCCCCTGCCTCTCCTGCCAGGGTTAACGTGACACTGAGCTCTGCTTTTTGGTCGCAGAATGACCATAACTTCTGAGGCATCGTTGCTGTGACTTTTATGTTATTCCTCTCCATTGGATCTGGCTCTGTTTTGTATTTGTCAAATACCTCAAAATATTTTTCAACATTTGTGTTTGGGAAAAACTCAAACTACACTTTGCCAGCTGATTTTTTTTTAACATACTTAACAAATAAGAATTTAATCCTTATGTTTCTGATTAATTTTCCTGCAATTAGCTGAAATACCACTCTCTAAGCATTTGCTGAATAAACAAACATAATCCTATGTAAATGTTCTTCTTAAAAAATGTTAAATCCATTCTTCCTGAGAGCCTTTATCACCATGAGATTTACTTTCAAACTGAATGACACATTTTAAATTTGTTTTAAATGAGGTATGTCTAGATTTCATGAAGTCATTTTTCAATGTCCTACAGGATTACCTGTGCACAAAAGGAAGAGTAGGAATAATTATACACTAGTATGTTGACTAATTGATTGGTCTTTTCTTTTCTTCATTCCTTCCTTTCTTCATTCATTCACCATCCCATTCTTTCAACAAACCTTTTTTGAAGGCCTACTATGTACCACATTCTCTGCTAGGATCCCACAAACAGTGTGCCACCTAGTGGAAGATAGAATGAGATATATGGTTCATCCTATAAGGGTACATGTGAATCTCCAAATGTAGAATATAAATGTCTTAACACAATAACTAAGAAGAAGACAAGAAGGCTATGTTAACCAGTTGGATGAAAGTAGTGGAAATTATATACAGAAACAGTACACTGTACCCCATGATAGTATTAATATACACTGCTATGATTTAATAAAAAAATTTTTTAAAAAAACAACAAAAAAAGATAAGTGAATTTTTACAGGAAATTAGGCGATGAATTGTCTTAGTTTATTTTGTGCTTCTGTAACAGAATATATGAAATTGGGTAATTTTTTAGGGACAAAATATATTGGTTCACAGTTCTAAAGGCCTGTAATTCTAGTATCAAGGTTCTGGCATCTGGTCTCTTCTCACCTCTTCTCATGGCTAGGGTCAAGAGGGAAAGGGAAAGGGGAGAGACAGAGACAGAGAATACTCCTGAAAGCTCTTTTTATTAAGGCATTAATCCTAACTCATTGAGGGTGGAGCCCTCATGGCCTCATCATCTCTTAAGGGCCCCACTTCTTAATAGTGTTCCAATGACAATTAAGTTTCAACACAAGTTTTGAGAGGACAACACGAGTTTCAATCATCTACTCTATGAAGCGTTGATGATCAGGGCATCAGTGTCAACCAGGAGGGCCATATATATGATTTCAAGACCAGCTGTGGCCCCATGCTGTCCTGCATTTGGGTATCATTAAAGAAGCCTTAGGAAGCATGCTTACCACATTTAGGGAAAGCTGGCAGGGTGGTCGTAGATGTGAATAGCAAATTGAAGATTGTATAAAATGTGGGATCATTCTCTACTGCTTTGTGGAATAGAAATAAGCTACTAAAATAAGGAACTTGTTTTCCAAAGGCTTTTATCCAACTGGGAGTAAGGCATTCTAAATCATGCTGTTCCTCTAAATATGATGATTACAGGAGTCCTCAGGGACTGCCAATGGGAGCGTAGGCAAACAGCATCTTTCCCCTTAATCATCTTCCTTCTTAGACAACCAGCTCCACAATAGTGATTTAAGGTCTGCTCAAGCGGTTGATGAAAGGAATGGATGGGTAACTGGGCTTCTGAGTCAGACAAACTTGGGTGAGAATCCTGGTTACACTGTTTCTTAGTCTAGTGACCTTGGACAACCAACATGACATCTATGAACTTCATTTTCCTATCTGTGAAAGAGAGTCAAACCTATACTTTCAGGTTCTCATCAGGAGTAGACACAACAGCATGTGGGGAGGAATAGCACCTAACGTTGTTCAGAGCAAGTGGTTAGTGAATAAATGTCAGATAACCTCATGACTTTTCTCTTCACAAAACATTTGTTGCTAACCAAATCTGGTCTTTTTCTTTCCCCTCCCCCACCCCTCCTCTTATCATTTTAGACAACTGTGATGACCCGCTAGCATCCCTGCTGTCTCCAATGGCTTTTTCCAGTTCCTCAGACCTCACGGGCACTCCCAGCCCAGCTCAACTCAACTGGAGAGTTGGTAAGTAGGGTAAAGTCAAGCTCTAAATAACCATGCAGTGGTGGACGGAAGGAAGTGCACACTTGGTATGCTGGGGTCGTATACAAGACAGTGTTGACAGGGAGATTTTGGAAGGGGGAAATCACATGTCGGGTCACCATCCTTGCCATTGCAGAGTGGATATTGAAAGTATTCTCATTCATGTTTCCCAAACCCACCGCATTACTTTTTAGATTATCATAAAGTGGTCTTTGTGAAATAATACTTTTTGTAAAAGCATTTGCTTTACTTTAACATCTTATGTATTTGACATAGTTACCCAAGCATATTATCACGAGAATGTGTTTACAATAAGAAGAAAGTTGGTGGTGCCTGTGGCTCAAGGAGTAGGACGCTGGTCCCATATGCCAAGGGTGGTGGGTTCAAACCCAGTCCTGGCCAAAAAACCGCAAAAAAAAAAAAAAGAAGAAGAAAGTTTATGAAAATTTTTCATTAATAACTTTATTCTACAATAAACTTAATATAGTTGATTTGTAAAGATATGTAAAATACTATAGACTATAAGTAAAGAAGTATAAATAATCTATTATTCTACCAGCTAGGGATAACTGTGATTGTCTCCTGTGCACCTTTACAACTTGCAATAGAAGTAAATACCCATTGTGGGTCTATGGGCACTTGGGCTTCTTCCGTGACCTAACAATTATGAATTGGGCTGCAATGAACATTCTGATACAAATATCTTTATTGTAGTGATTTTTGGTCTTCTAGATATATACCTAATAGAGGAATTATACAATTAAATGGCAGGTCTATTTTTAGTTCTTTAAGTGTTCTCCAGAGGTCTTTCCAAAAGGAACGTATTAGTTTGCATTCCAACCAGCAGACTTTACCTCCTTCATGTTTACGTGGATGGAGTTGGAACAAATTCTTCTTAGCAAAGTATCCCAAGAATGGAAGAAAAAGTAGTTTGCATTCCCATTAGCAGACTTTACCTCCTTCATGTTTACATGGTTAGAACTGGAACATATTCTTCTTAGCAAAGTATCTGAAGAATGAAAGAAAAAGTATCCAATGTACTCAGCCCTACTATGAAACAAATTTGTAGCTTTCATAGGAAAGCTATAACCCAATTTTAGCTCAGGAATATGGGGAGAGGGAAGGGAGGGGAGGGGTGAGGGTGTATGGAGGGAGGGTGATTGGTGCGATCACGCCTATGGTTCATCCTATAAGGGTACATGTGAATCTCTCTAAATGTAAAATATAGATGTCTTAACTCAATAACTAAGAAAAGATATGAAGGCTATGTTAACCAGTAGGATGAAAGTATTTCAAATTGTATATAGAAACAGCACACTGTACCCCATTAATGTATTAATATATTAATATATACATTAATGTATTAATGTACACTTTTATGATTTAATAAAAAAAGAAGTAAATACCCTTGACTAGTTTCTAATGTAAAATGTCTTTAATGAATGTGATGTTGCTCTCTAGACATATTTTTAGTCACATGTGAATATTGACTTTTATAATATATAGATAGATACCAAGAAAGAAAGATATCAATTATTTCAATTTTTAAGACATTTTAGATATCAGAAAATATTTTAAATATCCAGTAAATATTTTAAACTTTTTTTCTAATTTAAGAAAAATTTATATGCAATTTAAAAAGATCCATTTTCTTATTAGGGTTTATATTAATTTTTCTTAGCACTATTATCTTTGACCTTCAGGTAGGGATCCCACAGCTCAGGGACATTAAGTACTTTTTCCAAGACCACAAAGGTGAGATGTGGAAATGCCTGGATTCAAATTTAAGTCATCTGAATTCAATGCTCATGCTTATTAATTATCGTGTTCTCAACTTGATTCGCTAGTACAAGTTGAGGAGGGGTGTATAGAAAGGAAAGAGACATAGAAATTTATTATCCAGTTCAAATAACAGTTATATTATTTACACACTTTGTGAATGTCTACAACTCACTCCCAGCCTTCAAGTTTTTAATCTGCAAAGTTGGCCAATAATGCCGGCCTTGTTTCACTCTGTGCAGACCAGGAGCAGATTCCCATAACCTGAGTATCTTGTTCACTGCAGGGTAGATAATTGAACCAAAGCAGTTTTTCAGAGAGCATTCCCTGAGCCATTTCCCATGTATTCAGAATTAATGGTCTGGGATGAGACCCAGGCAAGAATATTGATAAAACAAATTTTTAAAAAATACTTTCCATGTGATACAAAAATAAAAAAAGTTCCAAACTGCTACTTTGGATGACTTTGTGAATGACAAATCCTTCCATTAATAATTATCGAGCTAACCCTATGCTGACCCCCTGATGCATGGTGGGCAAAAAGAGTCCCAAATACTGTTCGTAAGAAGATATGGATAATGCAAATTACCACATAGTTACACACTGCAATGCTAATCACTAGCTAACAGTTGTCATTAGTGAGAATATTGATATTTTGTTATACAAATGTCCATATAAATGTGTGTGAAATGTAAGTCATCTTATGATAATATGCATATACATGTATAGGATGATGTATAGAAGGTCCAATATACACATATATAATTGAATATATACAGTCAGAGTCATATGTTTAGAGAAAGGTGGACATATGCAGGTTGGGTAGATATATTTATAACCCTAGTAATATATAGATAGATGATATAGATACACATTTCATATACATGAAATAGATACATGTATATACAAACATATAAAATATATACATATATAAAATATACACATATACAGCATGTACATATGTTAGGATAAAACACGAAAGTAATTGTGTTAATGTGATTAAGAACAGATTGCATCATATAAGCGAATAGACAAAAAATTTACAAAGTTAAGGAGGAAACATAATTTTTATTTATGTTGGAAAATCGGTATAAAGCAATAATTTACTTTCCTGCTTCAGAAAACAGCCTTATGTCCTGTCTGTCCTCTGAAATGGCCTAGCAGCATAATAATAACCCTGTCTCAATGAACACGCCTTTTCTACATATCTTTCTTTAAAACATCCTTTTTACGTGGTGTTTTTATAAGAGGAAAGACATCAAATATACCCAAAAGAACAAACTGTTAAAACGTGGAAGGAAATCTAGAATACTCTCAGACACATGTGGAGATGTCGAGAAGACCCCACCTGAACAGGGGTATCGGGTGGCCATCAGCCCGCAGCTAAAATCCATGACACCAGGGCACTGAGCATTTCCAGGGAGCCCTGGATGCCCCAGTTCTTCAGCCACATCAGTTCAATGCGCACAATAACCTTCTACGCAGGTATGATTGGGACCTCTGTTTTGTAAGTGACAGATACTGTGGTCCAACAGGGCTTCCGCCAGGAGGTCTAACTCCTGAGGCCGTGCTGCTAACCACAGCACCATAGCACCATCCTGCCCAGAGACTCAAAATTACGTCAGTATTTTATAGAGGAAAAGCTGTGGGTCATTTTCATCACTTCATTTATTCCTCTGTGCCCATGTTATTGAGGTGTCATTGACAGATGAAACTGCACATATTTAAAGTGTACTGCATGATGGTTTGTTACATGTATGCACTGGGAAATGATTGCAACAATCAAATTAGTTAGCACACCCATCACCTCACATAATTATATTTTTCTTTGTTTTCCGGTGAGAACGAATGAAACATATACTTTAGCAAATGTCAAGTATACAGAGGAGTATTATTAACTACAGACACCATGCTGTACCATTAGATCCCTCAGAATTTATTTTTTTTCTAAATTCAAGTTTGTACACTTTGACCAGCATTTATTTGCCTCAGGTCTTAGTGCCTGGCACCCACTATTCTCCTCTCTGCTTCTTTAAGTTCCACTTTAAAAAATTCCACATATAAGTGAGAGTATGCAAATTTTTGTTTTTCTGGGTGTGCCTTATTTCTTAACATAAGGCCCACCAGGTTTATCTATGTTGTTGAAAATGGCACAATTTCCTTTTATATTCCATTTTCTATATGACTCAAATTTTTAAAATCCTGTTCATCCATCAACTGACACTTCATTTGTTTCAATGTCTTGGCTATTGAAAATAATCTTCAATAAACCAGAGGACATGGCTATTTCTCTCACATACTAAATTCTTTCCCTTTAGATAAAGACTCAATGGTAGAATGGCTGGATTATGGAACTTTGATTTTTAATTGTTTGAGGAACCTCTATGCTCTTTTTCATAATGGCTGTACTAATTTATACTCCTACCAATAGCATGCAAGAGTTGTCTTTTCTGTACCCTCAATTAATACGAAACAATAATAATAATAAAAGAATTGTCTTTTCTGGACATCTGCACCCAAAAGAAAATTATTTCCTTTCTTTTTGATAATATCATCTTAATAGGTGTGCGGTGGCCTTGCGTGTAGGTTTGGTTTCTATTTTCCTGATGATGAGTGATGCTGGGCACCTTTTTATGTGCCTTTTGGCCATTTGTATGTGTC
The DNA here is from genome assembly GCA_963574575.1 of Galagoides demidoff. Lineage (NCBI taxonomy): Eukaryota > Metazoa > Chordata > Mammalia > Primates > Galagidae > Galagoides > Galagoides demidoff. Next base: position 32,721 of record CAUYQV010163936.1, read on the forward strand.
CTTTGCAAAAATTGTCTACTTCTCCTTTTGTCCATTTCTTAATCAAGGGGTTTGGTTTTTTACTGTTGCACTGTATATGATTCTTAAATATTTGGGGAATTAAAGCCTTATAAGATATGTAGTTTATAAATATTTTCTCCCACCACGTAGGTTGCCTTTTTATTTTGTTGAATGCTTCCTTTACTGTTTGAAAGGTTTTAGGTCAATCTGGTCTCAGTTGTTTATTTTTGGTTTTGTAGTTTGTACTTTTTAGCCTGTGTTTTGTTGCTTATAAACCTGAAACTGAGTAAATTATAAGGAAAGAAAATTTCTTACAGTTATGGAGGCTGAGAAGTCCAAGGTCACGGGTCCACTTCTGGTTAAGGATCTTATGGCTTCTGGGGCCTCTGCAAGTCCCAAGGCAGCATGGGACATGACACGGCCAGTGGGCTGAGCATACGAACACACTAGCTCAGGCCGGGCTTCCTCTTCTTATGAAGCCACCAGTCGTATTCCCATGACAGCCTATTAATGAATTAATCCACAAATAAATTCACGAATATTTATGAATTATGACCCATTCACCTCTTAGTGGCTCTACCTCTTAATACTGCCACATTGGGGATTGAGTTTCAACATGAGTTTCAAAGAAAACAAACATCAGTTTTTTCTCCATTCATTCAATTGTCACAATAATTAATGAATTCCTTGTCCTCCAAACCATTCAGACTTCTCCACACGTGCCAAGGAGCTTCCTAGTATCTTACTTGCCCAAGATAAAATCTAAATTGTAAAGTCCTCAATTTCCATAGCCTCAATTCCCCTCAATAGTATTTATTTATTCATTTATGTATTTACTTTTTTGCAGTTTTTAGCTGGGACCTGGTTTGAACCCACCACCTCTGGTATATGGGACCAGCAACCTACTCTTTGAACCATAGGTGCCGCCCATAACCCTTTTTTTCTTGTTTTGGCCAGGGGCTGGGACAGGGGGGTGGTTTGAACCCGCCACCTCTGGTATATGGGGCCGGCGCCTTACTCCTTGAGCCACAGGCACCACCCCGACCAATAGAATTTAGGGTGCTCCTTGGTACCCTAGAGGCTTATCCCAGCTGAATTATTTCACACTAATGAATTTTCCTGCAAGTCATTGTGTACTTTTTAAAATTGTGGAATCCTCTGGGAATTATATAAACCTTTGGCATCACTGAGTTGCTTATTAACGAAGGAAGTTTATATATCTTTCTTTTTTTTTTTTTTTCTGGCCAGGGCTGGGTTTGAACTCATCACCTCCGGCATATGAGGCCAGTGCCCTACTCCTTTAAGCCACAGGCACTGCCCAGTTTATATATCTTTCTTTCAATTGAACATGAAAACTCAAGTAGACATTTCTCTGACCTACACTGAGGAAGTGAGGGTGCACAGCAGGTCAGATGGGCACAGCAGAGTCAGGGATTAGTTCAAAAGTTGAAAGAAAGAATCTAGGAAGAATGTGCTGGGGAAATGATGCTTGATGAGCTGCCTGCAACCCTGAGTGAAGCAAGTTTAATGAGTTCTGTCAGTGACAAACTAATCTTTCTAAGGAAAACATACCCTTAGAAACAGCTGTTGACCTATAGGTCTGCTGTGCCCATCAAGATTTGGACAATCCAGCCCACAAGGAGGGGGATTAATGGAGAAAGCCCACCAGTAATAGTCTCAACACTAATCTCCTCTATGGAAGGGATTTGCCAAATGGAATTTTTGTTCTCTTGCTCCTACACACCATTCCGCCTCCATCTCATCACACACAGAGAAGATGAAAAACAAGGAAGAGAACTAATTATTAAAAAAAAAAAAAAAGACAAAATACATTAAGCCGGAAGTCAGATCACCATTAACTTAGGTTGCTGAGTCAATCTATATAATTGAGGCTTAGGAAGGATCAGTCTTTGTCAAAAGTGATTTGTTTTGTGGCAAGAAAGCTTTTGATCTGAGCATTACAGTCTGATGGGCTTGGGAGAAGCACTTACAGTCAGCAGGAAATGCAGGGGCTGGTGGCCCAGCGTGAAGCCACCCGCTTGTGGGTTAGGCCTTCTTGAAAATGAAGGGAAGGATTGAAGGTGCTTCATGTGATTAAAACGGAAATAGGAATAGATGTCTTTGGCCCCAGGAGAGGAGAGGTTTGTATTTTTCTTTCTCATCCTTCCCCCCTCAATACAGTTTGCAAACAATTACCTTTACCACTTGCTCCTTGAAATTTTAATCCATCTTCCTTATTCAATATATATATTTTGAGAAGCTTGCCTGTGAAAGTTGAGATTGTGTGTTTCCAGCATGACAATTTTGTTGCCATGGAGAATTTGATTTCTGATGTCAAGACATTGCCAGCTTCCTGGGCTTGTGGATGGAAGGATGAGAGGGCTTAAAACCCCCATCCCCCCCTCTGGCATGGATTTCATGCACACTCCCTCCACATCCCATCCACCCTGCTGGGCAGCACAGGTTAAGACATATTAAGGACCCCTGAAGGACTTTGATAGTTGGTTTTTAATTTGGTGTCATCAGGTCCTTCAAGAGGAGAAGTGGGCTGAAGATAACATAGGAATCAGGGTTCATCTGCAAATGAGCATATTGGCTGTCTGGGGATTTATTCAGATAGGCAGGTGAGAATTCAGGGATTCCTTTTCACAGGCAACACTACAATGACTGCTCAGGAGAGACAGCACCAGTCTCCCACCTGGACTGACTGAGTCAGGCATGGTATGAGTATAATGCAATCTGTTTAAAGACAGCGAGGTAGGCAGAAACTGGTCCCTGGACTCCCTTTTCTCCCCTTGAAGTGCCCCTTTCTTCTCTGCAGCACCTTTTCTCTCTTTGTGCTGTCCGATGGCCCCAGGCATGGTAGACATCAAGGTCAACGTGTCCCTTTGTTGCCTCTTCCTCTCCCTGACGATGAAAAGCAAAGTGTATCTGGTGGGTGGAAACATGGACATCCTGCAGGACCTTGTTAGAAATGCAACATCTTGGCTTCTCCCCAGGACAACTGCATCAGAAATCATGCTCTGCCAACTGCTGCATTTGCACATTCAAATTTGAAATGCACTGTTCCAGAGCATCCCTGTACCTTCTGTTCTTTCAGTTCCCACTTTTGTGACTTATTAATTCCAGATCTCAGCGGGAGGGAGGATGGAAGGAGATCAAAGTCAGACACGTGATTATGAATGGGGAACCATGTAATGTCAGCTCTATATTGGTGTCATTACATTCAGTACTCAAGATGCGTTGTACTATTCTCATATTTAAAGAAGAGGAAACAGACTCAGAGAGGTTAAGCCACTGGCCCAATAACACACAGCTAATTCTGGTAGTACGTGGATTGGAATCCAAGCCTTTTAATCCCCTGTTATTTTTATTCATGTTGATCTGAGATTTTAATCTAAATAAAGTTGCTGTTGACAACTCTTTCAGGCAATTTTGACATTTTAACTTTGTTGTTAGTATTTTAACCACAAAGTCTGGATTTTCAGATTTCAAGGGAGAAACAGAGTCCCATATAGCTGTGCCCCCCAAAATGTACTGTGGCCTCATATACCTCTGGGGAAAACTAACCTTGACCTAGATATTTTAACAATGCCCTAGGCTTCTTCTCTTACTAGGACAGCTATGGATCATTGAGAGACACAGGATAAAAATCTTCTGCTATTTAATAGGAGTCTTGGGAGCCTGTCTCAAATGGAGACAAATCCAGTGTGATGGCTCTCTATTCAGCCAGGCTAATTGCGAAATAAAACAAAGATGAAGGGGAGAAAGAAAAGCCTTGCAGAAATATTTTTGCTTGCTAATATGATGATTCCTTAAAGATTTAAACATCACTATTTGGCCCCGTGATAGTGCCAAAAGCAGAAGAGAAACCCACGTACTTCACGCACACTTTACTTTTTTTCCTGATGACTGGTCATTTCCTTCAATGAACTGAGTTGAAATTATTTCCAAGTAGCTCTTCCTAAAATGCAGTGACTCACCAATCTGATGTTTCTAATACTTAGCAAAGAGACAAGAGCTTCTTCAGTTCATCTGTTCATTGAATTTAACTTAAAACATTTTGACTTAAAAGTATTATAATGGAATTAAGGCTGTATTTGTCTAGATTGACAGTTTACTGCAGTCTTCTCTGTGTGTGTCACATGGAGGAGGGTAGAAGACACACTGGGACAAAATATTTTATGGTGACTGTTCTTGCTTTGTCTAACCTCGGGCAGTTAGGCAGAGGAATGTTCACCTCTCTAGACGATGCCTTTCACTTGGACATCGTGAAAATGTCCGAGAAAAGATAAGCTAAGGATTACTGCAACCAGCAGACAGAGGGAAAATGGTAACACGAAACAAACTCCAAATACTAGGACGAGGGGAGGTGACAAAATGCTTCAGTGCATCCTTCTCCGTGATTTTAGTTTGAGACCTCCTCCTCTGACGGTGGTCCCTTCCTCCCTTCCGCTTCTGAGCATCTCACACTTCACTTATCTCACTTACCTCAATGCAATTAGTTGAGTATGCCTGAACTTTAATATTTTAATCAATGGACATGCTTCCTAAGAAAATGAGGATTTGGCTGGGCACAGTGGCTCACACCTATAATCCTAGCACTCTGAGAGGCTCAGGTGAGTGGACTGCTTGAGCTCAGAATTCAAGACCAGCCTGAGAAAAAGAAAAATTCCATTTCTACTAAAAATTAAAAAAAAAAATAGCTGGGCATTGTGACAGGCACCTGTAGTCCCACCTACTTGGGAGGCTGAGGCAAGAGGATTGTTCAAGCCCAAGAATTTGAGCTTGCTGTGAGCTATGATGACACCAAGCACTCTACTCAGGGTTATAAAGTAAGATTTTGTCTCAAAAAAGAAAAAAAATCCAGATTTCATCTAAGAATCTTTATAATTTATTTTGCCAAGTTGTACAGAATCTCTTCTACACAAACATCCACAGCAATCTGATACTATTCTGGGGTATCTTTATCAGCTTGCTAATGTGTGGAAATAACAGAAAATCCAACTCATATTGCTTAAAAATATTAAATTATTGAGATCAGGCACATGAAGCTTGAGAGACATCCACACTTCTGTTTCTGAAACATGATGGTTACAAGGGTATTGACCCCTTAATAATTTATTAAGCTAAACATTTTTTTGGGGGGGATATTTTTCCTATATCTGTGGTGGTTTTATTTTTACATTTAAAAAAAGATTAAAAATAATATTTTATTACCTTCTATGAAAGGAAGTTCTCAATGAGAGTAAGGCCCAGGGCTAGTAGAGTCAGTCCAACAACGCCTCTCTCAGTATCAGCAGCATCCTGGTTCTAATGAGCCTGCCCGGATCTCAGCCACACACCACATGTGCTGGGAAGTAAAGAGAGTACAACCTTCCATGGAGGTCCAAGTGTGATCCCCAGAAGAGTAGCACAAACATCTATCTAGGAACTTGCTAGAAATGCAGGCTATCTGCACTCACACCAATCTACTAAATAAGAAACACTGTCAGGACAGCCTAGAAATCAGAGTTCTTCCAAGTTCCCCAAATGATTTTCACCCTCATTGAAGTTCAAGCTTTACTTCTTATAGCACTGAAATTCTTTCAGGACCCAAAACCCAGGACCATCCTTCTCCCACTATCCAGGCTGGTAATCATTCACATCAGTTAGCCATAATTGGTTCATATGTCCACTCCCCACTGCAATCTCCATTAAGGGGGATGGGCCAGTGACTGACTTCAGGTTAATCCTCTGATACAGAGTAAGAATAATCAACCATGTCTGTAAATATTCGTTCTTTCTCTGTCTAATCATTTTGTGTCCATAGTCATAAAATGTATGAACTGACATATGTTATTCAATTCTTAATGAGGTAGACACTAACCATACTATTTATATGGAAGCAAGGAAATTACTTGTCCAAAGTCACACGGGTGGATAGTGACCCCATTTTTCTCAAACACCAGACTTAAACAAGGCACTGTCCTTCAAACAAAATTGCTCCAAGAAAATAAATTAAATGTGGTCTCTCGACTTCTTAAAAAGTATTTTGCTTATGAGAAAAGGGTTTTTAAGTGGTAATGTCAATAATTTGAGATATATGGTTTCAAATAACTTCCAATTCCACTTCTCTATTTTTCCTTTGAAGATACTGGGAGAGTAATTTCTTCCTTTACTTCTAAAAACAGGAAGACTAGCTTAGTTCAGCTGAATTTTCTACACTGCTTTGAGCACAGATATAACTCAATAATCATATTTTTATTAAATGAGGTATAAATAATCCATTAAAATTCACTAACGATTCTCCAGACTTGAGCAGCAGATGGATAGATTTAGAGGGTATTGATTTGCCAAATTAAAACAGAGCAGGGCATATACCCATTTTATCAGAGAAATTCTAAATCAAAGCTGACCAATAGAAAATTAAGTAAGGATGGAAATGTCCAAGAAAGTAGCCACCAGCAAGACGTGGCTTTCAAGTATTGGGAACAGTGTTTGAGGTGACTAAAGAAATAAATTTTTAATTTTTTTTTAACAGTTTTTTTCTGGGGCTGGGTTAGAACCCACTACCTCCAGCATATGGGGCTGGTGCCCTACTCCCTGAGCCATAGGCACTGCTCAATTTTTAATTATTTTTAAGTTGAATTAAATTTAAGTGTAAATATCTGCTGTCATATTGAACCATTAGTTATAACCTCTACAAGTTTTACAGCCATGACCTTCCCACTTAAGTTTCTAAAAATGCCTGAGTGTTTTATAAATACATGAAACAGTCCTAATCTATAGCGTTCGCAAGTGTGAGATAACCTTATTTGGACTAGACACCATGTCTCCCAAGCCCCAGTTGCCCTTCTGCTGATATAGCTCACTTCTTGTACAAATTCTGAACTGTGAAATGGGAAGGCAGGGATCCTATTCTGAATCATCAGGGCCTTGATTGCTCTACTCTTAAAATGGGAATATCCTCATTAAAGGACAAAACAGCAAAACTGCTTGAGTAACAAGCATCCCTCAGAATAGAAACAGCTTTCTCACTACAGGCACACAGGTGTGACACCAGCTATATACCATCTCAGAGGCCCCCACTGCCCATATCCCTTAGACTGCACCACTTCAGCAAAAACCAAGATGGTAGAAGGTGAGCTGAGATGGGACTTCTTGTGGAAGTGATACGTGGGGCAGTCAATACTTTCTGGAGATGGTGAGAAACAGAAGAAGGTTAATGGAAGGAGTGTTGGGAAGTTAACAACACTGTCATCTTTGCTGAAGTCTGGCTTACTTTGGATGCTAAGAAGAACTTCTGGCCTCAGACTAACCATAAAGATGGTCATTCCTTGGGATAATGGGACTGATATTTTGAATATTATATCAGTCTGACACTGGCTGAGATAGGGAGGGGAAGTGATAGCTTCCTAGCCAAGGATACTTCTCTTTGGTCAAGGATAAGAGGAAGACAGCTCTAGCTGTCAGCCTACACCTGCAGCTGGAGAGTGAGCCCATCTGCTAAAGAACTCTAGATGAAGTAAGGTGATATGTCAAAGTGGTTTTAATTTGCATTTCTCTAATTAGGAACATTTTTTTTCATGAGTTTGTTGGCCATTCATCTGTTCTTACAAGAAAAGATTCTGTTCATGTTTCTTCCCCAGCTTTCAATGGGGTCGTTTGTTCTTTTTTGTTCATTTGCTGGAGTTCTTCATAGATTGTGGTTATTAGTCCTTTGTCAAATCTGTAGCATGCAAGTATCTTCTCCCATTCTGAATGTTGTCTCTTTGCATTGTTCATCATGCCCTTAGCTGTGGGGAAACTTTTTAACTTGATCAAGTCCCATTTATTTATTTTTATTGTTGATGCAATTGTGTTTGGAGTCCTCTTCTTAAATTCTCTCCCAAGGCTGATGTCATTTAGAATTTTCCCCACACTTATACAGGTCTTATAGTTTTGTGTCTTGGGTTTGAATATTTTATCCATGGTGCATTAATTTTTGTAAGTGGACAGAGGCTCACAGGAGAGAAAAATCCAACTAAATCCAAGGAGAGAGGTGGATGGGGGGCTGCCATGATCCTTCCCAGAGGGAACCATCTTCGAGTGCATGGCACACTTCCTGGGTAAAGGTCACAGCTACAACTTAGACATTACCTTACAAATGTAATCAATGTGTTCTAATTGTATGTATCCTCATATTAATTGGAAATAAAAACATAAGTCTGGATGACATCCCTAATAGAACCACTCCTAATTCTAATAGCTACATTTTCCCATCCGTCCAAAGTCCCTCTCTCTCTGTGCTTTAGACACCACCTTGGTCTCTAGAATCCCTCAGAGAATACCTGATGATGATATGTAAAAACTCCAACCTCCTCCCCTTTGAATGAGAGAACTGTAAGACACAACCTCCACTAGTGTCATGAAACTTGCTCACAGGAATGCTGGCTTGATTTTGAGCCAGAGATTGATTGACTTCCCTTTGTTCTGTAATCCATTTTCCTCATTTCCTAAATGATCTATTTGTATTCAAATCCTATCTCATAACTGCCTTCTGGGGAACCCAAACTAGGTCATACACAGAAGCTTTCCCCCATATAATACTCTTGAGGTAGCTCTCCTGGTGATCACTGGGTCTGATTTGGGTCCACGCCGGTCCCTCCCTTACTTGAATCTCCTCCTCTAAGCCCCTTTGTTCTTTTATGCAAACTGAAATCAAGCAAGGCTGCTCCAGGTTTTCTCACAGGATTCTTTCTCTTTTTTGAATATCATAGGATTTTGGATCAATTTACAACTTTCTTTTCCTTTGGGAAGCTCCTTAGTCTCTGAATTAATGCATGGGTAAAATGTGGAAGCCCTCACTGGGGCCGGACTGCAGCACCCAGACTCTGCTGCACCTATCTGGTAACAGAAGGTTGGCACTCACGTTCTATACTTGCCCAGACCCAGGTCCTGTGACATGGATGACAGTCCTATAAGGGGAAGAGCAGGAAGGCTTCTTGAGCACAGCAAGCATGTTTGTGAACATTGTAATTACCCTTACATATATTGTATAATGTTAAATATTTATGGGAGAGTCTCTCTGCTTTACTCATTACCATTATTATGTAGCTTTGTCCCTGAAAAATCTTGAACCCTTTCTTAGAGAGGTACCAACTACTTAATAATTAAAGATACGGCAATTAATTCAACTTAGCTTCCCAGTCATTTGCAAGAATGTGCTAGAAGTTTTATATAGGGCTTTCTGTGTGAAGGGGAGAAGCATATAACTGGAAAACTTGTTTCCTATAGGGTTGATTTTAGTTTTATTTGTTTTGTTTTGTTTAATGGTCAGGATATGTGAAACAGATCAGATGTGAAAATACTGTGTGAGTGTGTGTGGACTGCTTTAGCTCTAGCTGGTCTTGTCCTAAACGGACTCTCTTTTTTTGAGTGATAGTTTTGAACTATTTCTTAGCAGAGAGACCTGTAAATAATCCGTTCTGTGCCCATTTCCTGTGTGACATCGATGAATTCTCATTTCCTTTTCTGAGTTAGAAGTGGAAATAAGTGTAGAAACTAAGGAATTTTTGCATTTTTTACCAGTTATTCTGTTTCATGCTTAGCGCCTACCTTGGTGAGAAGTTTGGAATTGAGGGTTAACGCTAAGCATCATGGCATTGGGGACTATGCAAAGATCACCCAGGAGGCAGGGGAGCTGGGTTTCCTGTCTTATTGTAAATCTTGCTTAGAATTCCCCACGTGAGTCTTTTCCTGCTTTCTTAAGACTTTGGTTCCTGTGAAAACCTCAGGCAGGGCCTAGAGCTGAATTGGAGAGCACTCCTGAGATTTATAACTTGGATTACCCATTGAGGCTACTTTGTTCTTTAGCAGATGAAAATTAAAAATACTATTGCTAATGGCCACGACAATCTAATGAGATACTGAAAACAATGTAAGGGTGAATTTTGTTCCTAGTGAGAATTATTATCATGAGTAAGGGGGAGGATGAGATGAGAGAGATTTGTCTGCACTGTTGAGAGGACATTCCTAGCGGAGTGGATACCGTGGGTATGGAATACAAGCTTTCCTGGGTTTGGATACCTTAGGTTACCATTTATTCATACTAGTCACGTGATCTCAGAAAAGTTGCTCATCAATTCTGGTTAAATAATTGAACACATCTGAGAATTTCTCAGCTAATCTACCATTAGGAGCAGAATTGAGTTTTAAACCAGGTCTTCTGACTTTTGGCATGCCATCTCTTTATCCCCAAAAGTCAAATAAAATGTGTAGAGGGTAAGGCTTGGGGTATGCTATAAATAACCAAGACATTGTCTCCAAATCATCTTGGGCCCTGTGTTTGAAAACCTCTTAACCAATTCTAGATACTATAAAAACCTAAGTGAGGTCCTTTTTCCTTTACATTTAAATTTCCACTAAATGCCCTTAAATTCAAACTGCAGAATTTATAGAGTCTTTGTGGTGGGTAGTCGTTGATAACCTCAGCCCCAATTACAGACAGCACTGCCTTAGTTAACACCTTCAAATTGCCAAATACACACGTTTGTGTGTATGTTACACCCTCAATTTAGAGAATAATTCAGAAACAGGAAGCCAGTGTGGGCACAGTGTGTCTTTATAGCAACTACAAATACTTTCTTCAGGCTACTCTCATCATTTGCGAAAACACATTTATTGTTTGGTGGAAGGAACAAAATGTTTCCCATAGCAACTATGGCAACCCTGGGTATCTTGCCTATTAGCTGTAATGCAGGGAGCATCTTCAACAGCGGGGAGAGAGTCCTTGGTAATTATCACCCAGATAGTATCCCTCCATTTTAAGAGCAGAGGCTAAAGCTCTTAGCCTTGAAAATTCTTAACTTGATATGTGATGAATGTTAACAGCATCTATTCCATTTGGTTAATTTGGGGAGGACTAATAAGCTACTGGTTTTACTGTTGGCAAAAGGGAGATTGGTGCAAATTTAAAGAAATCATTTTATCACAAAATTTCCCTCAATTTTTTATTTTACTTTAGTTTGGTTCCTTCTGGATTTTGGTCAGTCTTTTGTAATTCTGTTCTTGAAAGGGAAGTCCCTGGCTATTTTACTTTTTTTCTTCTATCTTCAACATAAATTCTATGTGCCAGGTAGAACAGATGAAGGAAAAACTCTCTGGCATGGCTAGAGGACTATTGGAGGTAAAAGAGAAATAGTTAAGCCTTGAGCATTTTCATTTCAAAAATACCAATGGTCAATTAGAAGCCAAAAGTCCTATATTACATCACCAGCTGTTAGATTGCTGTATGTATTCTCCATGTGATAAATCACATATGAGTAGTAAGAGTCTCAGTTTATTAAAAAAGACATGCTGATAATAGAAAATATATTACATGCCAAAAAAACAGAAAAGTATAAGCTCATATTCTCACCACTCAGAATATATAAATTTATTCTTTATCATATTTGAATATTGTTGAGATCATTCTCTTTCAAGAACATTGCTTTTTTTTCACTTAAGAAGAAAGCAGTCAGGTACAGTAGCTCATGCTTATAAATCCCAGAACTTTGGGAGGCTAAGGGGAGAAAATTGCTTCAGCACAGCCCTGACTTTGACACCAGCCTGAGCAACATAGTAAAACTCCAAATCTACAAAAAATAGAAAAATTAGCTGGGCATGGTGGTGGGCACTGTAGTCCCAGGTACTTAGGAGGCTGAGAAGGATTGCTTGAGCGCAGGAGCTCAAGGTTGTAGTAAGTTAGGCTAATGCCACTACATGCTAGCTAGGGCAACTGAGCAAGACTCTGTCTCAAAAAAAAAAAAAGTGTAGTAGAAGAAAAAAGTAGGCTTATAAACTGGGCAGCAGGGGACATTGAGTAGAATTCATAGAGAAATGAACCTGTGCTGAAGAGTAGGTTCAGAATAATGTTGGGTTTCCTGGAAATGTAAAATACTTCCTTTTGTAAACTTCCCCATCAATTTTGAAGAGCTGAGAAAAGACAGAAAGGATTAAGGGTTAATTGATAAAAATACACTCCTGGCTCTGGTATCTCAGAATCCTTGCTCACATGCCTGTCTCTAGTGACATTCTTCCTTACTAATGTTCTGCATTTCTGTAAACACTGGATTTTTGCTGTTATTGTTGTTAGAAAATGATCTAAAATAGTTGATTTACTTTGACTCTGAATGCTGGGTGCCAAACATTCTAAACTAGCTGGATCTCAGATTCCTCAAATATGTAATGGGAAATTCTATCTACTTCACAGGAAGTGGTATCTGCATCAAGGCAGGCTAAATGGTAGTATTAAATGGATCCCAGTGTGCATGACTTAAACACAACAGGGGTTTGGTTCTCATTCTATTTAGAGGTTAAGATAGGTACTTTCCTCCATGTGATGATGCAGGGATCCAGGATCTTTCCATGCTGTGATTCTTTCCTCATCTAGGACCTTATCAACTGTATTCAACAGTGGTGGAAGAGGAAAGAAAGAGGGCAGCAAGCCTAGAAGTGATACATCTTATTCCCACTCTCATTCTTACTAGAGATAGCTTGGCCACGTGGCCATCACTATAATAGTATGGTGACACCAATAATCCTTAAACCCACTATAATTTTATTACTATATAAGGAAGAAAGAACAAATGTCAGTGAATATCAGCACTATCTGACACTGTGCCCAAGACATCTCTCAGATGATAAAAAACACATTCCACAGGAGGTACGGAGCACATTCTCTTCCCTTGCTGCCCTGCCTTTGAATCTTCTTGAAAAGGATGAAAAAAATTATCAAACAACATCTGCTAAGGACTAGCTCTACTGGAAGAAATCAACCACATCTTGAAGGATGTGCCTTATGGCCAGAATACAATCAGCCTTAATGTCCTCCATCTCCTTGTCTGCATGTCTAGTCCTGTGCTGTGAGAGACTCTGCAGGGGGAGCTGGAGCCCTGAAAAGCTCCCAGTCACCAGGGACAGGTCTAACCTCCCAAGGTGGGAGGAAAGGAGATGGAAACATCACTAAAATGATCTTAACTGACATAGGTTTTTTTAAAGAAGGAATTTATTGATTAACTCCTCTAAACTAAAAAATTAAATTGACTCCCAACTTACTGCTCAGCGAAAGATGGTTCTTGCTTCCATTCCATCCTCACCCAAAGCACGAGAGAGTGTGCAATAGCTCCCACTCAGGCCTCAAAAGATTCATGAACCTGGGATCAGTAGAACTCAAAGTCAAAAAAAGATTGACTTTTTATTCCTATGTGGAATGAAAACAGAAAGCTTAGCCCATATGTCTTCCAACTAAGTGGGAGCTAATATTGATCTTTGGAAAAGTTCAAGAATGGCAATGAAATTCTAGGGCCAAAGGTTTGCAACAAATATGTTAGAATGCTCCTGTCAGGTATACTGGACCATATGTGGATCCAAGAATGTTTCAGAATCTCTTGTGTCTCTGAGATTTACTTTTTGCTCTTTCCTTGGCCTTGGTTGATCTTCACCAACTTTCCCTTTGTTTTCTGGAACATCATGCACTTGCCTCAGGCTTTGAGTCTATCATAGCTGTCTTTAGAAGGCCTTTCTGGTTGCCCCCGAGGCAGTCTGTCCTCTGTACCCTCCTGAGGGTTTTTTTTCACATCACAATACTTGTTCTTGTCAGCACCCAGCCTGCTCTTGGTGTTCACTGAACATCTGTTGGGTAACATACTGATAGCTCTCAAAGACGTATTTCAGCATACTTTCATCTTTGTATCTACAGCACAGTGTCCAGCCCATGGTAATTAGTAGTCTGTACCTGGAAACAGAAAAGAGAGGAGGGATTGGGAGAAGAAGAAAGAAGGAAGAAAGGGAGGGAAGAAGGAAGGAGATATCAATAAGAGAGAGAGCATATAAGGGTAATTTGTACATATCTACAACCAAAGGATGAAGGTGTAAGAACCAATACAAATAAAACAAATTTCATGAGGAAATTCATAAGATGAAAGCCCTCTGACTAGGAAAAGAAATGTGGAAGATACAGCTTTGGAAATGAGTCTTAAACCATGAGAAAGGCTGAGCTGGTGGTGGAGGGTGAAAAGTACCAGAGGATTAGGCACAGAGTCAGAAGAATAGGGCCTATTGTGGGGTGAAGGCGTGATAGCTGAGTGCTGTTGCATTTCTCTTCTTTCTCTTTATGGTTGAAAGTTGTAGCTACATGGGACATACTACAACTCTCTCTGGTCCTGTTCCAGGAACTGGTGGTTGGTCCCCAGCAGACTCCAATGCTCAGCAGTGGCTCCAGATGGACTTGGGAAACAGAGTGGAGATTACAGCCGTGGCCACGCAGGGAAGATACGGAAGCTCTGACTGGGTGACAAGTTACAGCCTGATGTTCAGTGACACAGGACGCAACTGGAAACAGTACAAGCAAGAAGACAGCATCTGGGTAGGACATCTTTTCTCTTTCAACGAATAAAACTGAGCTGTGCTAATGATAACAGTGAACATTGCTGTCATTTTTCTATACCCAGATTGTCAGTAGCTTAATAACAGTTGAGTGCTCGTTAGAAGTAATTATGAGGCCCTGTATAAATCCTGCCCCCAGCATGGCTCCAGTTCCTAGGAAAATTTGGATATTTGTTGCAAAGAGTTTAGTTTCTCCTTTTATGACAACTTGGATAATTCACTGAGTGAGCTTTAGTTTCTCCATCTGTTGAAAAAAAATGGAGAAATACATTCCAACATCTGATTGTTAATGAGATTACATTGTTTTATTGAGTATTTATCAATTTATATATTTGTTACGTACCAAGCACTTTGCATGTTTTATAACAACTCAACTCAGTTATGTTACTTGATCAAAGTTGCCCAATTTGTGCGTCTCAGTATGGAAATCCACAGTCTGGTCTGACTTTAAAGCCTCAGTAATGAAAAGCCTCCATCTAAGATTTGAGAATAATTGAAAGAGTTTATTGTTAATTGTTAATTGCCTACCGTCACTTGGGTTTCCAAGGGAAAATAGTGGTAAATGGAGGATGAAGATTAGTTATGGCAAAGAAGGTTTTTATTGCTATCTTTATTCTAGGTCACTTGTAATATTAATAGAGGGTGTGCATTTTATTCTTTTTAAAAATAGTCCTTTGAAAACTATTTTATTTTTCTTCCTCAATTTTGAAGCTCCCATGAATTTGTGAAGATTTTGGTTTGATTTAGTTCTTAGTTTAAAGTGAGAAATAAGTGCACCTTCCATTCCAAGAAACGATTTTGAGGTGTTATGTTTAGAGGGACAAACAGATATGGGATTATTTGTTTACTCCGGCACTTTCAATCAGAACTGGTTGTTTTTCAAATTGAGTTGCAGGTCTGGGTTATTTTGTTTAAATATTTTTTCCAACTCAAGTTTCATTTTCTTCAGAACCAAATGACCTGTTTCCAGCCTACCCTCTGGATCAGGATGTATTTCAACAGATGACAGTTTCCCTGGGTTTGTGGGCGTCAGCACAAGGCCTCCGCCACCTCCCTGCCCTTGTTGATTTACTTGCTTCTAAATCATTCCAAACTCTATATCCATGCAGCCCCTGTGCCTCATATTACAGGACACATGAAAGGAACTAATTTGGAGATGGTTATTTTAAAAATTGCAGGATTACTAAGGCGACCAGAATTGGGGGTGGGGAAAGGAGATGATCCTCTTCCCTACCTGACACCCCAAACAGCCTTGACCTTGCTGGGCGGGTAGAAGATGCTGAGCAGTAGAGAAGGGGAGGCAGGGACCTCTGCTCACCGAGGCAGTCAGCTCCCACTACAGCTTCCCCAGAGATCCTGGCAACGCGGGCAGGGTACTTGGGAGGGAAGGAGGCAGCTTTAGGACCAGCTTGCCAAAAGCAGATACTGGCAGGAGAAGTGATTGGAGGCAGGAGCATCACAATTTCCAGTTTAAAGAGTAAAATGCAATGACATTGGGCAGGAGCATCATAATAATTCATATGCAGTAACTTGGCTCAAATTTGGAAAAATGGGCATCCACCTATATAAATATTGGGAAGAATAATGGTTTCTGAAGACCCTATTACACACCATATTTTTAAGCAAATGTAATTCTGTATATAAAAAAGCATCATTCTATAAACTTTGGTGATTGAATATTAATATTCCTTAAACAAGACACCTGAGGGTCACAGAGCCCCCACTCTCAACTAGAAAGTAGCCCACACAGCTATACATCACAACTGAGATTTACACATACTTAATTGCAAAACTGTATTTTCTGTTTCTTCTTGCCTATGCTTGATTTTTTTTTAATTTTCACAAAATTAACTTATTCTTCTTACCTTCAATGGTAGCTTTGTTGGATCCAATCTTCAAGAACAATATTAGACTTTATTGTTTAACTCAGATGTTGCTAAATCTAAAAATGCAACAGCACCGACAATACCTACCTTTACTTTCACATGCTGTCAATAGCACTTTACCCACTGGAACTGTCCAGGGCTTCGGATATTTTACCAACATGTTATAGAAACATGTAAAATATGCCTGTGGCTAAAATTCTTCAGTACTTTCATCAGATTATTCTGTTTGATGAAACAGATTACCTTGAGAGATTTGCTTCTTATTTTTAAGTTCAAATTAGAATTAAGACTATGGACTCACCAGAGGTTAAGCCTTGTAAGTAAGATCAGACCCATAGCCAAATATGAGCTTTTAATAAAACCGTCTACATTTTTCTATTTAGCTTTTTGGAAAAAGTCAGTTTCTAAAGACATTGATATCAAATCCTGGCTTAAGGATGGTGGATCCGAGAAGTAGGGCATCTCCAGAACATATGCTTCCCGCTGGTCTTTTGAAGATCCTCAATTTTTAGATGATATGGACTTCGTAATGCTTTTTAAAGTTGATTTACCAAACTACAAACACAACACATTCTATGGATGGGACATCAATGTGCCAGCATCCGAGAGATTTATTTTCTTTTACAAAGTTCACTTTAGAACAAGAATCCTAAAGGGATACCTTTCTGGTGTACAAAGGATACCTTTTTAATCCTAAAAGGATACCTTTCTGGTGTACAAAATCTTCACCCCCTAAAAATCCAATTTGGAGAGTTTCTGATCTGGCGTTGAATAGGATGTTCATGAATGAGGCCACTTGGTGACATAGCACGATTTATGAACAAGCCAGAGTCCCTCGCTTCACTAAATAATCAAGCAAGAAGATGTCTCAGGGACAAACTCAGCAATAATTTTTGAACTCAGCAGACCCCCAAATCTTCTTCATTGGTGTGTAGACATATGGAAGCAATACAAATATTAAAATCTCCATTCTGAGGAGCAATGTGCTTGGTAAAGTGGATTAACTTATTTGGAACAAAAGGATTTCTTAATTAAATCCACACAGACCAAGTCCTACAACTAGTTATTTGGAAAGATGTGCCAGAAGAAACACTGCCCCAGTTACATCCCTGAAGAACCAGGGTATCTCTTTCCTTCATCTGCACAGTCCCCACATGGTCAGTAAGACTGGCTGCCGCCCCTGTCCAATGTCCCCATGTCCTCAACTACTCTTCACGTGGCTGATTTCAAGACTCTTCACTAGCTCATCATCCCCTCTGAAAATTCAGTATTTTATGAATATTCAACTTATAGTTTTCTGCTATAAAAATCGTGGTGTCTGTTTCCAAACTCGCGAGCCATCCACTCCTTTATCACAGACTCTTTGGGCTCGTGCACCATGAGGGTCTATGGGTTCCTGTGTCTCGCTGGGCTCTGCCTTAATACAAAGGCCTTGCATTTGTTACACAGCAGTTTTCTCATGCCCTATTCAATTGAAACGATGGATTATGCATTTTGGTCATCAGTTCCCTGATTTCACCCCTGAGCGACTTCCAAATTCTCTGGGAGATACTCTCCCATCTTCATGATTTATACACATTTATTCTGCCAATTTGCCCTAGAATATCCTGAGTATTGATCACTGTTTGATATAGTATTTTAAGCTTACTAATTTCAGAAAACAATTTGAGAGTGAGAATCTCATTACCATCAACATATGTCTTTTAAGCCCTCATTATACCCCAAGCACTGTGTTAGGTGCTGGGCATACCAAGGGGCTTAAGATGGGGTCTCCCTGTTCACTGGTGTACAGAACCATTAAGGAAACAAATAAATGACACAGGGACACAGAATATGTGTATGTTGGTGGCGCCTATGGTATTTCACACACACAAAGCTGTCAGAGAGGGTTTGCCTGGCAGTATCAGAGTGGGAGAGACTTGGATGAGTTGAATAGGCAGGGATTGTGTTTAAGTTACTTTGGCTTCTCAGCAATTAGAGTACTGTTGCCTAGTGCCTGGTGAAAACTCAATTAATGTAAGAAGCTGAGGAGAGAAAATGGTAAGAAGGAAGGTGCATTCACAGCAGGAGAAATGCCATAAGCAAATCTTTAAAGGAATAGGGATAAGTTGTGCTGCGTATTTAGGTTGCAAAGGGTCAATGTATTTAGTCATAAGATTTTTCCGGACAGTGATACAAAATGAACCTGAAGACAGAGACTGACTAGAGATTGTGGACCATGAGCACCACCATATCTTCTTTAACTGGGATGTCAGTATTTGGCAGTCAACAGTGTTTGTTCATACTTTTTGTTTAAACATCTTTTTCTGTTGTTAAATAATAAAATCACATTTAGGAACATGATATCAAATATATTTCTCAGGATGTTTATAATGGTTCTCTCCTTTGTTCTCTCACACTCAAATAAGCTTTGGCTATAGATATTAATTTCATAGTTGGCCATCATTAAAACTCAGTTGAGAACTTAGCATGCCCCAAGTCCTGCTGCTGATTTAGTGGAGAATACCAGTGTAAAAGCAAGTACCCACATGTCACAGATGGAGAGAAGTAAGGGGGAGAGAAAAATGCAGAGGCTTAGGTCAGACCTTGAAAACACCACCTGAGTTTTCTCCAGTGGATATTTCCTCCCATCTCTAAAAGGCATTATCCAGAATCTTGCAGCCCCATTGCATCCATTTCCCACACTTCCTTGCTCAGACACCTTATTTTATGGGCTACCCCTTGGGGAATAGAGGGAAATATATAGAAATCAAGCCTGGGCTTAGAACAGGCAAGTAAAGGCTCTAGAAACTCAGCATTCCCTATTCATCAACCCAGAGGTTCTGTCCTAACCTCTTTTGTTGGTCTTAGATGCTCTTATTTCTGGATAAAGCTCTGCAAACAAGGACACGGTGAACGAGTGGCCAATCAGGGTTGAAAAAGCAACAGCTGGGCTGTCCCCAGCTCCAGCAGGCTCCCTTCAGCCCTCTGGTTCCGAACTTAGCCCTTGAAAGTTCCTCACTGATGTCCATCTGTTTTCCCTTCTTAACACAAAAATTTGCTGAGATGTTTCAGAGAACTTCCCACCATGGGGTCTAGCCTCTTGAAGGAGTAAATGTGTTCACACATTTACACATGTGACATTGAAACACATCACATGGACAGGGAGTCAACATGTAGCTTTCAAGATTAATATTCATGCGGACACCTTCCAGGGAGAGCAGATGTTTGCAGTCCCCTACAAACTGGTTGCATTTGTAACGGGATAAGATCCAGCAGCTGATATCAAAATAAGGAGGAGGATGTGCTTAAAATTAATTCTCCCAAATCCACTGCTATTAAATTATTCTTATTAGGGTACTTAATGATTCACAGTAACCTCAACTTATCATTGTATTTTTGATACAACAATTTGTTAGGTTTTGCAGACACTCAGATTAGAGGAAATCAAAGTTAGCCTCTCATCTGTGACACATAACAAAACATTAGGGTTTTTTAAAAACACAAACATATTGAATTATGTGATCCAGGTCATAGAGACTGAGAGGAATTGATCTTTTCACATACACTTGATTAATTTAGCTTTTAGCTTCCACATAGAAGTTTTGTTTGTGTTTCATTGCCACCATTATTTTCTTATATAGATTATTTCAGCTTTGAAATTAGACAGAGATTCTGCGACTCTGATAGATGATTAAAACCCTAAGATACTCAGTTTCCTCCTCGGTAGACTGGGAGCACTAAGAGTACTTAACTCATGTGATCAATAAAGGAAAGATCTTCGAAATCGAGCACGTACTACAGTCTCCCACAGGTCTTGTTAAGGCACAGCTTGCGGAGCCCCACCAGTAGAACTTAACCAGTAGGTCTTGAGTGGGGCTAAGAATTGGAATTTGTAACAGAATCCCATATATTGTTAATGCTGCTGGTTGGGGACCTCACTTTGAGAATCACTGTGTAAGCTTCACATGGACTAAAGCATGCAAAGAACTTTCAACAATGCTATAAAAGTCAGAGGTATGATTGTCCTTAGATGTAGGTGCACGTGATACACCTGGTGAAGATGCCCACAGGACCCAGGTTCTCCAGTGTTCCCTCTTTTGAGCTTAGTATATGAAAAGGAAAGCAAGCTTAGTAAGTCAGACTCTCTTTTCATTATTTTATTTTATTTTTTAATAAACTAAATGCCCAGTGGAGAGGGTAGGTTCTCTTTGCAGTTACAGGCGAAGACAGTTAGTTACCCAGGTAGGCTCATTAAAGACAATTAGCCCAGAATCCTGGTAGCAGACCCAGGAGCCAGAGGAAGAGCCCGGGGGAGTTACTGACGCCTAAGGAAAAGAACACTTGGCCAAATCTGAAGCTGAGGTGCCTACTTGTCTCTAGTCAAGTGGAAAGATTCCAGGGGCCTCAACAAAAGCTCCTCAAGTATTAAAAAGAAACCAAAAGTTTAAAGGAAAGCAGGCTTTATTGAGTGTATTATTATACATAACTATTGATATGAAGAAAAATGCATAATATAGTAACCATGAGTTTCTATTCTAGGCTTCAAGTTTTGTGGGCCTTCATGTTAATTTAAAATAAAGGTACCTGATAAGAGTGGACATCAAGTGATGCTAAGAGGGAGCAAGTGAAATAAGGGTTTGAGCTCCAGGCTGGGTGCAGTAAGCCCCAGGAGAGTGAGGTTGCTGTGAGCTAGGAGAATGCCACAGCACTCTAGCCCAGGCAACAGAGTGAGAAAGAAAAGAAAAAAGGAAGGAAGGAAGGAAGGGAGAGAGGGAGGGAGAAAGAAAGGAAGGAAGGAAGGAAGGAAGGAAGGAAGGAAGGAAGGAAGGGAAAGAAGGAAGGGAGAGAAAGAAAGAAAGCAAAGAAAGAAACAGTGTGAGTTCAAGTTCATCTGGCCTTTCTCACCTCTAACCAACAGCTCTTGTTCATGTGGGACAGCATCTTTTTCCACTGCCTTGTGACCAAATGGCCCTGGTAGCTCTCAGAATTGCAGATAGAGTGGATGCGTGGTGCCACTGAGTTTGTCTAGCACCATACGCTAATGCTGAAATTAATTCTCTAAGTTAGTGACTCAATAATTTTTTAGAAGTTAATTCAGAAGCCCATAGGGAAAGCAGTGGCTTTTTTCCCCTGCACAGTATTGGAAGCACAAAGAGAGAGTCATAACAAGTGGGCTGGAGTTATTTTGAACTGAATGCCATAGGTGCTTTTCTGTGTGTGGGAAGAGAGAGATGTACTTGCAAAAATATCTCCCAAGGAATCATGAACCTCTAACATCTTGTCTTATCTGATTATAATTTAGGGTCTCAAGCATCTGTTAGTCACATTCTGCATGCACTAAATTAATGTGGCTTCAAGAGGAGACTGTAGAAATTCCCTGTCAGAGGTAAGATAAATGTATAGGCAGGTGCACAATGAGAGAATATGCACAGATGGGCAGAGGATGAGGGCTCGGAGTTTCTGACTTGTCAGTAGTGCTATGAATTGTTTTCCCAGAAGCTATTGTGATTTCACAATGATTTAGCCACATTTCTGTCCTATCTGTCTCCATTTATGGCAGGCTGCAATAACAGAGGGCCAGAGTTCCACTAAAGGACTGTAAAACAGAATACAAAGAACCAACGAAATAAGGCCCTCGGAGGCAGGGCCTGGGCGAGTTGGCATTGCGTGTAACAACTCAGGTGTGTGTGGCACCTTCCTTGAATATGAAGGCATTTGAGTCTAGATGAAGGACAGGGAAACTCCATGTAGGCACAGGTGACTGTGACCTGTACATGTGTTCACTTAAGGGGATGGACACCTTCTGCCTAAGGTTCCCGTGCCCACACATCCTCCAGGCCCTCCCCATCTAGTGCATATTTCTGCAAGATCTCATGTTGTGTTCCAGATATTTTGTTTGTGGAAGTACTGTAAGTACACAGAATTCTAAAATTTATAGGTTTGTACAAAGAAAGAACCAAGCTATAGCTTAATAAACCGTCTTAATAAACAGATAATTTAAAAGATGGCCATTGCCAGGCAAGCTCTGCTTAGGGAGTCAGACCCCTCTCCATCAAGCTGGCTGCCTCTACACCGATCAGACTCTGAAATGCTGCAGAGTGGGTGTGACAAATGCTCTTCCAGAGATTCACGGGTGGTAACCAGGTAACTCCTGGTCCTCTTCTCTCACACATGTCTCTGGAGAGAGGCAGCTGCCCAGGATCTTAACCTACTGTCAATAATTCCTTCACATACCTCTCCCTCATGCCACATAAAATGTTGGAGTGCTCTCCTTGAGATGGATTTGTCACCTAATGAAGAATTTCTGAAACAATTAAATGACAACTCAATAAGTGGTTTTGTCAATTTTGAATAATGGCAAGCCCAATTATCATGTTAGAAAATGCAAAATCTTTCTTTTTATAACAAGGTAGAGACATTTTAAAAATAACTGCATAGTTAAAAGAATTTTTGATGTATTTAAGTTTGCAAAAATCATTAAGAACATCTTATACACTTATGTTTTTGAAATATGAAACCTTATAAACTGTCCTATGTAAAAGATATGAATAAAAGTGTTCATGTTTTCAAAATGTGATCTTATTATTTAAACTAAAGCTTATACATTGTTTTAACATATATATGTATGTATGAACGTATATACAGATATAAGTATTTAAAGATTTATATCATATGAATTTATGTCGATAGATTTTAAACACAATAAGTCCTTAGTATTATCAATAGATTCTTAGAAAGTGTGTCTTTAAGCCAGGGGTGTCCAACCTTTTTTTTTTTTTTTTTAATATGCTGTGTGTTGGAAGAATAAGAGTTGTCTTGGGCCACAAATTAAATACACAAACACTAAGGAAAGCTGATTAGCCAAAAAAAAAAAAAAAGTTCCTAAATACTCTTCTTTGTGATATCCAACACCACACAAAACAAAAGAAGACCTCACCAAATCAACATGGGGTCCGGGGTGCAAGTTAGACACACCCCTGCTTTAACTGCAACTAAGAAAAGCAAGTCCTCAACTATTATTGGTTCCTTCAAAATCCTCCTGATAAGAAAGAAATGTTGTCATTTTATTCAATAGTGCAGTTTCCAAGAACCTATTGGTAGCATTGAGGTCGTACCGTATAACATTTGTAGATGTGTTTGTATACTGATAATGCATTAGAGGACTATGGCATTCATATTTGTATGTAAGTAAATATATATGTGGTATATGTGGGTATATGTACATATATAACTTTAAATTTCAATGTGTTTAGTCTTCATTTTTCCTTAACTCTAAATTCTGATTATTCAGACTGTTTATCTTTCAGTAGTTATTAGAGGATTTAAAACGTTTTTGCTCTACTTTTGTATTAAAATCTTGAACTTGGAATTAGATATCAGTAATAGTAACAACAACTTATCCCACATCACTGTAAGGTTGGGTTACTAATTGCTAGCCTCTTACTGGATTGCAGGAAACAAAAGGAGAAACAATAGTACTTTATATCAGCCCGTGCCTGCCCCCGAGGGTATGGACTGCACCCAGAGATCAGTAATTCTGACCCAGGCCACAAAGACATGACGTGACAATCAACCTGGAGTATGACATTTAGCAGTGGAAGTGATGTCAACTTTCCTAATAAGGAACAACAAAACTTCATGAATTAGTTCTTGTCTACATGAAATTAATGTTAATAAGGACGTGGAGTTTGGTCTACCTATGAATCAGAGGTGCTATTGGATGAGATTGCAAATAAGATTTTTTGTTGTTGTTTGTTTTGTCTTTTTTCCCCTGAATCTGTCTTTCAAGTATGTTAGGAACAATGGTACTAGTTACTACCAAAAGCCACATGTGTGCTGAAGGCTTGTATACACTCAACCCTACATAGTAGAGATCATTCCAACTTAAAGACGGGGTCATGGGGTTCCTGGTATGAATCATGAACCCAGCAGCATGATGACTAGCAGGGCTCAGATTTGACAAAAGGGCATCTGGAACCAAAGCCCTTGTCTTTCCCACGACACAAGACTCATTCATAATAAATAAAAACACTGCCTACTGGCGAATACAGATATGCCAGCTGCTTTACTACGAAAACGAACAATCACGATTCTTTGAGACAATCATAATTCTATACTTTTTCTAATCAGCGTGAACCCCAGATGAAGGAACATATTGAGAATTTGTTGAATTGTATTATTCTGTGGTTCAATGACTTGTATGATTTTCTTATTTAAATGAGAAGAAAGAAGCAAAAGAAAATTAATGCATTTTAGAAATAATTGGGCACTACTTATCAGATTCCTTGGTGGACTGGATACTAAAAAGGATAGTAGACACTGAATTAATTTTTTTCCCATTTAGAAGTACCTTTGTTTATCTGAGAATAGACACAGGGCTTCTGGTAACCTGTAACTGTCCTCCTGGATTTAGATAAGAAGATGATGGGAAGGAGGATTTTTTTTTTTTTATTCAAACTGGATCGGGATTATAGTGTTTCATTTGAGTCGTTTTTAATTTAAGTGTACTTAATAAAAGTCTCTTTTATGAACAGATTTGGTGCATGAACTTTGGATTTAGGCAAATCTGACTTTGAATCCCTGCCACTTACTGATCATGTCACCCTGGGCAGCATTTCATATCTGTGTGCCTTAGAGTTCACATCTGTAAAATGTTTATAAAACTACCTCCCAGAGACATGGGATGATCCGAGTAGATTCGCAATGTCCCTGCCATATACTAAGTACTCAAATTTAAGGGATATTGAGTCATTATTTAAAGAAAACTTGAATGTTGACCAAGACTTTGTCAGAATCCCAAAGGGAACATCTCTTCCCTCACACGTGAAGTGATAACTATTTTCAAAATCACCCTGCTGTGCTTCTGGACATATTGTCCTAAGACAGTGGCCTTTGCAAATTCCAGAGGTGTGGCATGCTGGTGCCTGCTGGTAGGAGAGGGCGGTAAGGCCTCTGTAGCTACTGAAGAGTCGGGCATTCCCTGTTGGGGTGGTGCTGCTCACACTGCTCTCAGGGCAGATGAAGCATCTGCCATCCTACCAAGGAGCAGGAGAGAAACTGCAGGGGGGGGTCTGGAAACACGGCAAACCACCCACAGGGCCGGCAATTGAATACGGACTGGGTCTTAAGCCACTTGCATTTGCTTCAAGTCAGTTCCTAGGAAAATCATTTAAGTATAATTTTCAGAAAAAAATAAAACAAACAAATAACAACAACAAACTGAGTACCTAGTTGAAGGTGGGATGCTGTGTCATGCATCTTGCTGGAGGGCCAGAATTTCAGGACCCATTTAGCAACATCTCATCTTGCACCACTGGGTCCTAGCAGAGCCATTAGGCATTCATCTCAGAATGGGCGAGCTAGCCAGTCAAAATGGGTCTGGCAAAATTCTGACCTTTGGCTGATTTTCAGAAGTATAAGCTTGTTTTGCAATTTGTCTTACCGCTCATACAAATTCTTTAACCTCCTTCCACCAAATAAAGATATTATCTAACAAAGAGTCCCATGTAAGCAAACGTATTGTTACTCAAAAGCTCAGGTGGCAACAGATTTTGGACCAAGATGCAAGAGATAAACCCAAAGAAAGGATGCAAAGTAACAAGGAGAGGCCAGGGAAGTAACAGATTCTGGACCTAGAAGGGTCTGCGAGGTCTTTAAGGCACCATCTCCAGAATCATTCCTGTCTTCCAAGGCTTAAACGTTCAGGAGATGTTACCAAGTACAAATATCAGAAGATTTGAAGCGAGGAATCCATGTCACGGCTCTGATCTGATCCTTATTGCCCTGTGCATTTCAAAACCCACTTAATCCTTCTGAAGCTGTCAGGCTGTATGTTATTTAAATGCATATGCCTACTCCAAGCCCTTGATAGGTTCTGACTTCAAGTAATTTAATGCTACATTTTTTTTTTTACCAACATTAACTAAGCAGGTATCACGACCAGTCACAAGATTGAGTGTTGGAAAAAATACATCCTTTCATGTCCCAGAATATAGCAGAAATGCTCTCAGTTTGACTGACACATAGGCTGTGTGTTGGGGACTTCAGAGAAAAGGCTAGATAGGTGTGTTGGCTGATGGAGCTTCGGACTTGCTCGAGAAAGTATATTGCCCACACCTGTTGCTTGCTGCAGTGTAATGATTACTTGAACCAGTTTTCACGATCAAAAATGGTTGGTTTAGTTAATAAATGATATGGTCAGTGTCCTCCTGGGGTCTATCAATTCAAAGTGAGCAAATTATAATGGACTTGGAAGGAGAAAACTCAGGAAACACAGTACCTTGGGAGTGTGTGTGGCTAGAGGCTGGGTCAGGCTGTTAGTTGATGTGGGATGATCCTTTCTCCAGGGTTTATTCAGGAGGTGAAGAGCATTTGTTTTGACTTTAAGAGCATTTGTTTTGATGAAAGGGCGCCGCATAAAACTTTGATGGTAAGCCTCCAGCGGTTTTCTAAGTTCATGGTCTTTGGAAATATATGTGACATGGGAGTGTGCAATTAATGCAGTACCGAAACCCTAATTGCTAAGGAGCCCTGCAGGTGGTTTGTGAAGATAATCACGGGAGGAGCTCACCTGTCTCAAAAAAATTTTATCAGATATAAAATTAGTCTGTTTGGGGTTCTGCCCATTAGCATGTGGATCAGGAAATAATAAGAGAAGAATGTACTTAGTTTTAAAACTTCAGAGTAACAAAGTCACTTCTCTAATCAATGTGTGTAGGATTAAACCCTCTTTTCCTGGTCTCTTTCAAACTTGTGCGTAAGTAGACTTGTTGCAGAGGGCTGACAGGTGTCCACGTAACACAAAACTCATGTGCACACAAAAGCTTAGAATGTGACTTTATTTGGAAATAGGGTCTTTGTTAATGCAGGATAGTGAAGAATCTTGAGATGAATTAGCACAGGCTCTGGCAATGAAAATGTCCTTATCAAGAGAGGACAAGACAGAGTCCCTCAGGAAAGGTCTTACAAAGGAGAAGGTGGAGACTGGAGTGATGCCTCTACAAACCCAGGAGCCCCAAAGACTGCCAAGAACGCAGAAGGCAGGATGAGGCAGGGAAGGGCACCTCGGCCAGAGAGCTCTTGGCCTCTGCTTTTGGACTTCTGGCCTCCGGAACTAGGAGAGAATGCTTTTCTTTTGTTTGAAGCCACACAGTGTGTTAATCTTTTATGGGATACAGAGATACTCTGTGTATTATTTAGTTCATGGCCTCCACTGTGGCTGCACATGTAACTCTCAGCTCTTCTGCTGGAGAGCACACAGCACACATCAGACCATGCACAACTTCTCGCATTCCTCCCAGGCACCCAGACAAAGCCATCTCAGGCTCAGCACACCCCCCGCCTGCTGGGCACCGTCATGCTCCTGCATCCGCAGCCTGTACCTGCAATAATGCCTTCACCGGACATTGCCTTCAGTCCCCAGCACCCTCTGAACACATGCATCTCCACTTCTGGAATTCTCCCTCGTCTTAATAAGATCCAGTTCAAATTGAATCCCAGACCCGCAGCAACACTTCCCCTTATTCAATTATTTCAAGTCAAAATGATCTTCTGCACACCTGTGGCCCCCTTCTACCCTGTTGGGGCAATCTTAGGCCTTGCCGCAATTCTTCTTTATACTCAGCTATCATCCCTCCACGTGTTTCTCCATATGAGCTAGTCTTGTCCAGGAAACTGAATAAGGCGATTCTGGAAAGTCAAGACCAGCCTCCCTTTTACCTTCATCTTTCCATGTTGCCTTGTCTGCAGTAAACGCTCTGTAGTAATTTGTTGACTGTTTGCCCTGGCTGCCTCATTCCACAGTGATAAAACTGAAATGTTCTCTAAAATTACTTTTCCATCATTATAAATTTGACTTGAAAACCATGCAACCAATGCATTGGCTGGGGATTATCTTTTGCCCGTAGCTCATTAAAGCTGCCCTCATACAGCACAAATATCCATAGGAACAGCTAAACGTTAGTGCCAGAGTGAGAAAGGGACCCATGCAAATGGCCTGGTGAGATGACAAAGACCCCGAGCCATGCAGATCTGCTGGGTGGCTCGGAGCTGGGGTGTGGCCATGAAGGAGCCAAGCTGCAGAAGGCAGCCCGGAGTTGTTAGGGACAAAAGAGGGTGCCGCCCCTCATTAATGTGTCCCCAGCAAACAATTTTCAAAGATTAGTTACTTAACAATGCCCCTAGAAGATGCCCTTTTTGCATGACCAAAGATGATTTGACAGGCATTTCAAAACAGTAATTGTTGGATTGATGACACTGCTGAGGAAAGAGGGCTCATTATACCCAATTTGGAAGATAGTGAGTATGTCACAGAGATGGATTACGAGGTTGCACTCAGGCAAAAGGGCTGGACAAATGTAAGATGACATTAGAGTGCCCAGTTGCCTGTCTCAGACACGCAGGACATTCTCTCGGGCTTCATTAGTTGAAGACTGTGAAATAAGGCTGCAAGTTTAAAGGTACAAGTTCAAATTGGAGCCAGCTGTGTGCTATGTTAGACGAAGAGTCTGGCGCTCTGGCTGATACTCCATGCCGCAGGAAGATGGGAGGTTGAGACCATTCTATCATGGTGCTCCACAAAAGAAGAAATCCACTGGACAAAAAGAATCTTCTAAGAGTCACACCTTTCCTATAATAATGCATATATGCATCGGTGTTCATGTGACGTTAAATAATCTTGACTAATTTAAAACATGTATACCTCTAACCAGTAATACTCCCAACCAGCACAGCTTAAGATACTTCACAGTAGAAAACATTTTGGATTAGAGTGAGATTAATTTTTAGCTTTGAAAGGAAAAGTTTGTTCAAAACTAGAGTAAGAGCTGTATACTGAACTCACGACTGGTCCTACTCAGGACACATGGAATCCCTGTCCACAGACACGACCACAGGTAAACAGCACACATGTCGTATGTGTTATGCACACGCAAGCAGGGAGTACAATTTTCACATCCTAAATAACTTTGACAAACAACCATATTTACTGAACAATATATCATTTTTAAAGTGACCTTAAGAGATATAGTCACTTTTATTTATTTATTCTTCCATGAAAAATATCTCAAGGTTTATAATAAAATAAGAAAGGGCACAGAGTTGAAAGTATCAGAAATAGCTTTACAGCAATTCAAAAACTGAAACAGTCATTCTGAAAAGCGAAGCATGTGGGGATCGCTGATGGCCCACATCAGTGAGGGCCCTGCTTGTCTGCCAGTTCAGTTAGTGTCATAATGAAAGAGAAGTTCAGTTCCTTCCCTCTGTTGGGACTTATTTAAATATGGAGGTCTCAAAAGTATAGGCATCCTCCCCCCAACAAAGTCCTCCCTAGCCCAACTCCCAACAATTTCCCCTCTCAGCAGAATTAATCACCTAAGCATTTTCCCACGACCGCCCCAGGAAGGAGACATATAACCATCTCTATTTTAATAATCTTTTCATTTCTTTCCCTCTCCCCAAAGTGAGAGCTTTGAGAGAAGGCAGGCACTGAAAAATGTTGATAATGATTGAGGATAATGATAGTAAAATAAGAAGCACCATCTGAGTCAACACTCCCCCATTCCTGCCCCATTTGAATCTACCTCATTGCACCCCACAACCGCAGCATCCAGGTGGGTGCAGGGGGAGTGCACCCAGGAGATATCGCACCTGCCTGCGGCCAGCTGCAGCGTCTGCCCTGTAACCAGGCCACTCTCTGTACCTGGGAGCTATAGGCAAGTTGCTATTTCCGTGGTGGTGACATTTCCTTCTTTCTTGGCTGTCAGAATCGGAGGCTGTTCTGTTCCCAGTCCTCGTGCTCTGGAATAAAAGGAAGAAAGATGCTGTGTATGCAGCTGAAGGGTGCAGCTTCAGCCTGAGCAAGATTTTTTTTTTTTTTTTACTTGAAATGGTCAGATTTAACAACTACAATGCTTACTTTCATTATAATCACTATAGCTGCGCCTTGGTTACTTGTAACCCACCCCATGCTAAACAGGAGTAAGATCTCTCTTTTTAAAAAGGTATATAATACCAAAGTATGAACTAAATCAGTGAGCAAATAGCAGAAAAGAGGAAACAACTATATACAAATAAAATACGTCCAGTGGGAGGCTAATAAAACAGATTAGATGGAATTCCTAACATGCTTTCAGATGACAAGTACTATCTTTGCTAACACTGCTATTGCACACTGAAATGCCAACATCACTCTGCAAACTAAAGAAATGAAGATGGAAATATTAGCAATTTAGCCCTCCGTCCCCTTGTGATTCTAAGTACTGACTAGATACTTTGCAATCATTGAAAAGAGACTAGGTTTCTGTGGATGGAGGACAGCTGGAATTTTCCCTACACCCTTCTCTGAAGCAGCAGTGATTGGGAGGCTACACTTCCTCAGTCCAGGGCAGGCTAGATCAGGAGGGGACAGGGCTGGCTCTGTCAGGTAAAACCCTCCTTCCAGAAGTTCCACCTAGATTGAAGCTCCTTGTTTCTAAAATTTACAGAACATGAGTCATATGTATTTATCTACTAGTAGGTGCGTCCTCAAGGGTCCCTAAAAGTAAAAACTCGAAGACCACCCCTTTGCCTCTTACCAAAATAAGTGGTTTCATGACCAAACCAGCTTAGCAATCCTGGACAATTTATCAGGTAACACCTCCTCATTGGGATTTTGGGTTTTTTTTGTTTTTTTTTTTTTTGTTGTTGTTGTTGTTGTTTTTAGGTGGAGTCTCATTCTGCGACCCTGGGTAGAAAGCCGCTCAAGCAATCCTCTCACCTTGGCCTCCCAAGTAGCTGGATCTACTGGCAACTGCCACAATGCCTAGCTAATTTTTCTATTTCTAGAAATGGGGAAAGGGGGGTTCTCAGTCTTACTCAGGCTGGTCTTGAACTGCTGAGCTTAGGTGATCTATGTGCCTCAGGTTTCCAGAATGCTGGGAATACAGGCGTGAGCCACATGCCCAGCCCTCTGGCCATTTTTCAAAGATCATACTTGCCTTAAAGCAGCGGTTCTCAACCTGTGGATCATGACCCACAGGAACTGTATTAAAGGGCCACAGCATTAGGAAGGTTGAGAACCACTGCCTTAGAGTCACACCGCTCTCTACTGACACACTTTGATATGTGAAAAGTATATCCAAAGTCTCGTAGGTACAGTGATGTCAAGAGAGCATGGAGTATAAATCCGCAAAGCCCTGGCTGTGTCTCAGTTCCATCACAGCTAAATGTCCTGTGCCTTGGCCCAGTAATCTACCCTTTCCTCAGCTCATTTCTTTTTTTCTACAAAATGCAGGTAACAGTGTTGCTTATGCCAGATCATAAGGGATTGGGGGTCAGGTATATAAGGTGTCTCCTGCATGGTAGCTGATAATCTAATGTGCATCATTCCCTACTTAGAACTTTTATGACCTCATTTCGCCACACCTGGGAAGAGAATGTTATAACCCCTACATGCCTGGAAATGGAAATCGGACTCCCTTTGCGAACTTCCTTGGTGCTCAAACCATGGCTGTTGATAACAGACTTCTGAGTTAATTAACAAAGTGAGTCCCTTTCACCCATGTAAATATTTGAGCCTATTCTTTTAAGTTACACAAAGAATTGGGCTTTTTCCAATAAAAAACAGAAATTATCTTTTGGTTGCAAGTCTTTGAGTAAATGATGCAATATTCAAACTTATACAGACATACACACAAACACCCCCCCCCACCCCTGGTCACCATGGCCACTATCAGTATAAGGTTCCAAGACATCAGAACTAGGATAACTAGTCCCTGGGAGGCCATGTGAATGTGGATAGCCAGAGGGTCAGCCCCGTCAGGGTTCTTTGGGGAAACTCCAGAATCAGATGCAATATCTGCTCCATGGCCAAAAGGCCAGAAGCAAAACTGAAATGCAGGTTGTCAGACGGAGGGCTCAGGCCGGTGTGGGGTGTGATGGACCGAGCCCAAGTCTGCTCCAAGGTAGGAGCATCCTGGCTGATCTCCAAACATCTGCAGTGGTTTTTTGAGCTACTCAAATGTCAGAGGCAGAACAGGCCATCAGAGAGCCTGCGTGCTCATTTGTGTTCATTTATTTGTGATCCTAATTAAACCGGAATCTTCATCTAATACTTTTGTGTCTACCTCTGTGTCTGTGGCTGTGTCTGTGTGACTGGGTGTGCATTTGGGATACAATAATCCTCCGGAATGAGTATGTTTTGTGCGGAAGGCCACATGGAGTGTGAGTAGCACAGACTTCCTGAGATACGCCCAGGCGACTGTTCTCACAGTGAATAGTGTTGCTAGAGAACCCAGGACACTTTGGCTGGAAACATGTAAATTCATTGTTTTAGGAATGTAAGTTTTTAGGCAAGACTGCCCAGCCTGTCATCCATCATCCCTTTACCCCCTTGGCACCGAAGGCCATGAATAAAGCTCCCACTGTGTGCTGCTCTGCCACCGTGAATGCCACAGGCCATACCTTTTCTGTGTGTCTCATCAATACCTTCCTGCCTTCTCCCTCAGCGTCCATGTCACCTCCTGCCTCCATGAAGGTCCCAATGGATGGCAGAGCAGCTCTGCACACTCTCCTGACGCTAATAACAGCTCACTGGCCATGCTATTGGGCTCATCGTCCCCCCTCGTGAGCCTGGGGTGCAAGGACTCCTCACTTTAACATGGTCATTTCTGTTCTGATCCATCACTGTCCTTCAGATCAGCCAGTGTTAGAACCTAAAAAATTCTACCTAAAATGGAGGATTTTTGCCAGTGCTTTCTGGAATTATTCAGAGCTGAAAGAACGAGGGTACCTAGGGCAGCGTGGCTGGCAGAGATGACAGCAAGGCAGGGCAGACAGAAGCCCTCTGGCAAGGCTGTGGGATGCAGGGAAGGAAACTAATTCATGGGTACAGGATCCTGACATGAAATTGTAGCTGGTGCTGTGTGTGTACTCTTGGCTTATCTAGGTGACAGAGGGCTGGGCTGGGAGCTGGGGACCTGTCCTCTGCTCCAGCAGCTCTGGCTGGACTATACAAAATTAATGGGCCTTCACGTTTCCATTTGCAGCATGAGAATGGTAAAAAGAACAGAGTCTGGCAGTCAGGTTAGGGGTCAGTACAAAGTCAGACCTCTGAGCGGATGATCCAGGGCCTCAAGGAGACAAACCGGAAAGCCCAGACGTGTTCCCTGTTGACAACCCCCTCTCAGCTCCCACTAGGGGCTGTGCTTACGAGTTTCGCCCTTGAGCTCCCATGATCAGGCTTCCACCTCCATTAGCTCTGCGGCTTTGGGGGAGTTGCTTAATCTCAAAAAGCTTAGTCTCTTCATTCTCAAAAAGAAACACATAGAATGATTGACCTCATAAGATTGCTGTATTAAGCCTTACCCTTTGAGCCTTGTATGTAGTAAAGGTACAGCCAGTGGCCACGGAGATTACTTTTGTCTACAGAACGCGATGGAAGTTCAAGGCATCTTGCACTTTGCTGGCCCCGTATCATCACACCAGCTAACCAGTTACCATGTAATCATTTCTACACGATTAGAAATGATCATTTGTAAGAATTATATTGACATGTTATTAAAACCAGTGAGTGAAACCAACCACTTGGCATTTATAGATACACTATCAATTTCTTTACAGACTTTTTAGAACCTGATTTGGCTCTATTTGGCTCTGGGAGAGAGTTAAATTTCACTTTCAAAAAAAACAAAGTTGGGCAGCCCTCAGAATGATTTATGAATACGTCTCTGATGCCTAAAATCTCATTTTCTTTAGTGCATTTGTCAAAAGATTTCCCCACATGTCTCAAGTGGGACGCGGTTGGTATAACCCCCTCAGCCTCCCACACGAGGGAGGGGGGTATCTTCACTGACGCTTTCCCTTGGTAGGTCTCAGGATGATCCTATTTGACTGATGTGTTGGTGTTCTCCCTTTAACTCCTGTACTATGAACTCTATATCCTGTATTACCTCGCTGCATATCAATGCTTGGGTCTTCATGTGCAGATGGACTGACACCATAAAACTCAGCTCCGTCAGCCAATTAGGATTCATCTGACAAGCGACACTTTGTCTTTTGTGTGCTAATCTGAGAATGGTGAAAAGACAGCATCTTGTTTGCCTTTCCAAAAATATACCCCACAGAATAGAAATTGCATATGCTTTTGCTGGCTTAAGCATAATATAGATTTATTATATGGGGAAGCTAGATGAGAGGGTTTTTTTTTAACATACTGTGAAGGTTTTGAAATTATTTACTGTTTTCATTATCATTAGGAAGCAGGCGTTGTCTGATATCTCTCTCTCTCTCTCTTTTTATGCCGAAACTCCATTATAAGATTCATAATTTTTAAACATGGCCCGTTCCTGCTTGGAATCCCCATGTGGCACTGTAAGTCGTACTGCCTTCCCCAAAGCATCCTTGGAAAGTCGACACAATGCTTTCTACAAGGAAGTGAGCCTTGAGTCCTGAACTAAGGAGACGCTGCTTAGAAGAATATTTAGACAGAAACGACTGCTGAATTTATGGAGTGTGAACATTTGAAGTAAAAATTCAAATCCTCACCTTTGGGGTCACGGTGATTAATTTCCATTCCAAATGTAACTCTTCTTGTAGGCAAGAAAACCAGTAAATATTCCCGGGTGACCAACAACCCCGTGAGCTGTCGGCAGAATTAATAAAGCTGTCAGGATTTCATTGGGATACTCCACTCTCCCTGTATGTCATTTAATTGTGAAGTGTAAATATGCACACGGTGTGTCAGGAAGACTAAACAGATTAGTCTTTAGGGCTTCAGCTCCTGTTTCTGTACTCACTTACCAATTTTGATTAAATTAAGGGAGAACACTTTGATACAAAAATATATAAAATGTACGTGGTTTTGCAGGAGGAGGACTTGCTTTGTTTATACAGCCTAAGTATCTAGGGAGAAATATATATTTTTCTAATACTCAACTTTGGATAATATAAAATGTTCTGTATATGAAATTGTGCTCACAGCTTTGGAGAATTTGGGGGAAATACTCCTGGCAAGAAAACTGTTTTTAAGAAGGGAAAGTTGAAACACCAGGAGCAGAGAAAAAACAGAATATGACTTCGTGTTTCTCGCATTTTAAAATATGCAGCTTCTCAGGCTGACTCACAGTCCAAGTGAGACCTCTCTCCGCAGAATCTGAGTACGCTGGCCGGGGGTGGGGGGCATATGGATTGAATGAGAAAGCTCTGGTTATGTCAGGATCAAGCTCAATTCTTCAAAGCAATGCTTTCACTACCACTGAAACACGTTTAGAAGTGTCCTTTACTGTGTGAACTTAGGGCTGTCTTTAAACTGATATGTATCAGCAGAGACAAGGATGAGTCAGTGTTTTGTGGCTGTCCACATGGTATTTGCTTTGAAACAGTCAAGGGAGAGCTGTCTTTTAAAAAAGAGTAAATGCGTGAGTGGTTGTGATTGAACGTTTTGAAAACCCAAGTGTTGTGGGTTTGCTGTTGTTTTATCTTGTTGCTTCACTCTGAATATCAGTTGGGGTAGGTTTCTAAGTTGTGTTTACTTACCAGTCAGCATATGCTCTGTGTCCTTACAGATATTATAAAATTAAATTCGAGCAAAAAGTAGTATTATTATCCCTATTTTGAAAGTGATGAAAATATTGTGATTCATAGGTACTAAGATGTCTAAGAAGTTGACTCTGAGCCACAAGAGGAGGCAGCTTTTCCTGGCAAAGGTGGGGCTGGGGGAGAATTGTGAATGCAGGCCCACCTAACACATGCTTAGGATACATTCCCTACAAAGTCAAAGTCTAGGGTGGAATCGGAACAGGTGGTACGCACCAACCCCTGCCCATTCAGTTCCTGCCTCCATCCCTTGCACCATGAGGGGCCGAAGTAACAGTTCCAGTGCCCACACCTCTGTCCCACTCATAGGAATCAGAAGGCTTTAGGCAGGGACAGTGAAAATAAGGCACTGGAGAAAAAGGGGGTGAGGGGGTAAGGCATAGTCAGCAAACCAGGAAAATCCTCGCCAGGCAGTTTCCTAACCACCACAGAGGGCTCTCCTGACCTCTGCAGCCATTTGTCCCTAGCTTTTGCTGGGCAGGACAGAACAGGGAGAAGGACGCCTCCCCAAGGGGATTGGGGCAATAAAAGCCAATCAACAGCACGCAGCCACAACCACTAGATTTAAAGGAACCAATCAGTGTAAGCCAAATAGTTTTAAAGGAACCAATCAGTGTTTGCCAGCAAGTTTGGGCCGGCAGATAAGACTTCAAAGCCCCTGTATAACAAAGCAGCAGTGGCAACCCTATTCTGGACCCCTTCCCTTGTACTGGAGGCTTTCCTATCTGTCCACTATAAACTATCACTTTCTCTTACCTGTGGTTGTTGAATTCATTCTTAGATTCGTGAGACCAAGAATCTGGCAAGAAGAAGAGAAATATCACCAGGAGTGCCACACTGGACTTGTGGCCTGGCACATTTCCCTGGGAGAGTCCTTTGCAAGCCCCAGAAGCAGAATTCTTCTGGGTCCCTGGAAAGCCATCTAGACTGGAGTGAGAGGGGTGGGATTAGATTGGTGGCAGGCTCCAAGTGAGCTCATCACCTGCCAGAGTCTCATTAAGGGGCCTGGGGTGAGGGGCAGGGGAAACAAAGGAAAACAAGAGCCAGAGCAGGGGCCCTGTAAAGCAAGGAGCCCCAGAGGGTCCTCCTACCCTGGCCTAAGGGAAATACTACAGCTTGTAAGTTCGCCATTGAAAGGAATTAAATTCAAATCAAGATGAAATTCAATCAAGACCAGGGAACCCCAAAACTGATATTTTATCCACTCTATTGATTTCTTAGTGTTTTAAATAAAAAATATAAGAAAAAAGAAGAAGTACCTATTTCAGGAATCTTTTTCATACAAAAAAAGTCAAAGATTTCAGGAGTCAGACTTCAGTGTAGAGCCCTTGGAGCCCTTCACGCCCTTAAGAAGTGGCCATAGGTCCCAAATCATAGCCTCTATTTAGCTGAGCTACAGTTTTTTTTCTTTGGGGTCTTCCCGAATTGGGCCTTAGAGCACCCCAGGAGAGCTTATCTACTGGTATTGCTGAAGATAAGATATTCAAGGCTCTACCCATTCCCCAGCTGTGCTTCCACTGAGTGGTGGGAGCTTTGGGAGGCTTTCTGTCTGCAATCACTGGGAAAGGGAGGCCCTGATAAGAGCCAAAGAGAAGGCTTTTTCTCATTGCTAGTCTGAGCAGGGAAAGTGATAAGAGAGGAAAGCCTCTGCTGACTGACCCCCAAAGCAAATGCAGACTGAACAAAAGGAAGCTCTGAATATAGGAAGATAAGGCAGTTGCACAATCAGTAGCTGGCTATAGGATATCTATCCCTTCAAGTCACAGCCTTATCCTACAGCCTGCAAGGGAGCAAAAAACCATTTTTTAATGTATAATAAAAAAGAGTATTAAGATTTCATCAGCTAAAATAGGTCAAAACATCCAATCAGAAAGAAAATAAAGTAAAAATGTAGTCAACTAGAAAACTGGACATTGTTTGGTGAGATAGATATTCTAGTTACTCACATCGTGCTGCTGGGCGTTAACGAGGATGACCCAGTGGTGGAACAGAGGAAGTACAATTGTAATATTTTTTAAAAGTAAATAAGATAAACTACAAGTAAATGAGATAACACTACATAATTTTTATTAAATCATTGCTGTGTACATTAATGTAATCAGGGGGTACAATGTGCTGGTGTAATTTTTAAAAATCAGATGTCAGACTTCTCAGAAAAGAACATGGTATTGTTACCATATAAAGACCATGAGTCCCAGGTCACAAGAACACACCTTTGTGAGAGACTGTAGGGGAGGTGAAATGATCAATGTCAAGTCCCAGGTCAGGGCCAGGCAGGAGGTGAGTGTGTAGCACACCACCCTGGGCTTATTGGCTTTATACCTGGAAACAGCACGGGTCACATTTGTCTGACAAACAGAGTATTAGAGTTCCGTAAGTTTTGAAGAAGGAGAATGAGAATGCCCACTGAGTGTGTGATTTGGTAATTTTAAGTTTATAAATTAAACAACTTTGTGTGTGTATGTGTGTGTGTGTATGTTTAAGACCAAAACAAAATGTCACCACATCTAAACTTCTTTCCTTTTTCTTCTTCTTCTTCTTCTTTTTTTGCTTGTTTGAGACAGACTCTCACTCTGTCACCCTGGATGGAGTGCCATGGCATCCTCACAGCTCACAGCAACCTCAAACTCTTGGGCTCAGGAGATCCTCTTGCCTCAGACTCCCAAGTAGCTGGGACTATAGGCACTAAATCCAGCTTAATTTTCTATCTGTAGTAGAGATAGGGTCTAGCTCTTTCTCAGGGTGGTCTCAAACTCCTGAGCTCTAGCAACCCACCTGCCTCAGCCTCCCAGAGTGCCACATCAAAATTTCTTGCAAAAAATTTCTTACCCAAAAAGCCATATCATATGTTTGCATTAAAAAAAAAAAAAACATTTAAATAGTCACATCAAAGTTACTGAATCAGAATGCCAAACCTGTTCTATTCCAACTAATTCTCCCTCTACTAGAAAATGTATACTTACTACACTATTTACTCCCGTATTTGAATTCCAATGTTATGGTTATCAACACCACAAATGGGGTTTCCTGACTGCTGGATCATGGCAAGGAATGGGT
This sequence comes from Galagoides demidoff, assembly GCA_963574575.1. NCBI lineage: Eukaryota > Metazoa > Chordata > Mammalia > Primates > Galagidae > Galagoides > Galagoides demidoff. The sequence goes on from CAUYQV010163936.1 coordinate 71,606, forward strand.
TACTTATATATAGACCTATTGATTTGTTCAGCCCTTGGAGCTACTGAGTTTGGCCCCAACAGAACCCCCGTCCCTGTGGCCATGAGCAATCTCTTACTGGATTGTCTGAGTATAATCAGAATAATCAGTGTGTTCTGGTTTGAAAAATGTTGGGAAACACAGGCAGGTGACTTTAGAAAAAGGAAAGATGAAAAGCTTGAATGAATCAGAGAAAATGTATGGAGGAGGTAGGTTTTATACATATAGCCTTGGGAGGCACCTAAACTTTAAAATTAAAGAGGAAAAGAATAGATGTCCTGAGAGGAGAATCACAGGAGACACAATTAAAAGTAGAGGATTATAAAGTGTGAAGGAAATGGCAGGGGTGGCCAAAGTCCTCAGGCCAGAAGACCACAACTGAGGCCCATTCTGCGGGCACAGAGGCCCGGGTTGGGGTGACTAGGATGGGTGGAGGAGGGGCGTCTCCCCACAACGATGTGACAGTTGGATCTTGGGGGTTGGAGAAATGCCTTGTTTAAGGGTATGTGGGATGGGAGGAGAAAAAGATGAAGTTGGGGAAACCTGAGATTGGGGTCTATCTGAAGATAGATACAGCTTTAGTTTTCATCTTCATCTCAAATCGGCTTTATGTATTTCTAAAAAAAAATTGTTTTCTGCTGGAGAAATTCCTCTTCGTTTTGTTTTTAGCTTTTAATTGTGAATGCCTGTGATATAAACTTCTTTTTCTTGTCTTGAGACTTTAGTATAGATAACTGTCATCAAAAATTTAACAGAGAAGAAGCTTATTTCTGAGATATTTTTAGTCTTCTGATTCCTCCTGATCTGGACTTCCCGTTTTTCGTTTTCTTTTCTTTAGTTCTGATAAGATGGACTGCTTTGGCTTATAAAGCAGGTACCTTTTCTGGCAATAAACTTTACTTTTAAATATGTTATGAAAGTGGATTGAATGGCCTTTGATAAGAACTAGCTGTAGCATGTATATACCAGACATTTTTATACAGAATGTGCTTAAAGAAAGGGAATCTGAAGGCTGAGAACTTTGCAGAAACCATCTGCTCTCTCCGCCACCTTTCCAGAGGAGGGCAGAAGAGAAAGAGACAGCATGTTAAATCCTAGAATTTTAGTCAAGATGATGAATATAACCTTGGCTTCATAATTGCATAGAAGAGGAAGCAGGAATGGGTGAATTAAATAAATTTTAATATAAATTCCTCATCATCTACTAGCTGTGTTTTGGTCAAATTGCTTCAGTTCTTAGAACTGTTTCTTGTAAAATTAGATAGTAGTATCCACCTTGCAGAAATGCAGGAATAATTAAATGGCATGGTGTATGCAAAACACGAGTCATAAAGTAAGTGTTCAAAAAATCATACCCATATGCTATTATTTTATTAATGTTATTTTTACAAAAATTAATTTGGAACAAAACAGCATAAATTACTACGTTCTAATTTGGTGAAGTAAATATTCAATGCACGAAACAGCTAAAAACTGTCACTAAGTATTGAGTGAGCAAATGCATGACCCTGGAAGTCATCTGCTCATAAATTTTACTTAGCTCTTGACCTTGCTCTCCAAAAGAGTGGTAGCAGTCTTGATTCTCATACTTCCTTAAGTGCATGCTTAAGAAAGACATTTATATTTTCTGGCTAAAAGATCTGTGAGTATTAAATAAGAGAAAATAGGCAAGCCACCCAGTGTAACACCTCTGACATGTCACAAGCTCTGTAAGCCTTGGTCCCGTCTTCTCATCCCTTCCTCTGTAATGTTAGAATGCTACCAGACTTCTTTGCTTTCCAGGGTTATTTTGGGTTCAAAGGATATTGTGGGTGATACAGTGGGAGACACTATTCATAGGTGAGCTAAAACAAAAAGCAATTATGAAAGATTAGTAATCTGGCATAGCTCAAAGGATGAACAGAGGACACCCCAATAGCTTTAGAAAGATGGGCTTCCAGATCCCCCAGTACTGAGTATGTGCCTGCTTCCTTATTTAATCTGTTAGTGTCAGGCCTGAGACTTGAAGTTTTTTCTCAATGCTATAATTGTTTTCTCCTTCACCTTCCTCTGATCGTTAGAATTACTGGCCAGAGCAATCCCAGGACAGAAAAGATACAAAATGTATTTTCAGGCTGGTTACCATGCTTGCCTACTTGCTCTGTAGAAGAACAAAGGGAGTAGCCCCCTTACCTCTAGCCTGTCAAGTTGTGAACCCCAGTGCACCTGAGCGTGACTAGAGCATGGTGCTACAGACCCCAGAGGGAGTCACCAGGGCACCACTTGCAATATCTCCCCTGTAATAAAAGTGTATGCTCTTTATAAATGACTTCTTTTCTTCACAGTGACCCTCTTCATAGTAACATTATTTATACCAATTTTTACATGTTGACACAACATTTAAGCTCAGAAAGGGTAAGTAACTTAACCAAATGTGTGTCTAGTTAGCAGAAAAGCTGAAGGTGTACAAATCTGTGTGATTCCAGACATGTAGGGTGGCATCGGCCAACTGAAATAGATATCAAGCTACAAGTACAATTTTAAATATTCTAATAGCTTTATTTAAAAAGCAAAAAGGGATGGGCGGCGCCTGTGGCTCAAGGAGTAGGGCGCCAGCCCCATATGCCAGAGGCAGCAGGTTCAAACCCAACCCCCACCAAAAACTACAAAAAAAAAAAAAAAGGAAAATGACATCAGTTTAATAATACATTTAAACCAATTTCTCAAAATATCATGAAGTCAATATGTACTAATATAAAAATGTTAATCAGAGAGGCCTTTTTAAATTAAATCGGTAAAACTCAGTGTGTATGTTACATCAATCACACTTTTTTTTTTTCTTGAGACAGAGTCTTACTCTGTTGCCCTGGCTAGAATGCCATGGCCTCATAGCTCACAGCAACTTCAGTGGGTGGGAGCAATCCTCCTGCCTCAGCTTCCCAAGTAGCTGGGACTATAGGTGCCCACCACAATACCCATCTAGGTTTTCTTTTTTTTTTTTTTTTTTTGCAGTTTTTGGCCAAGGCCGGACTTGAAACTGCCACCTCCAGCATATGGGGCCTGATGCCCTACTCCTTCGAGCCATAGGCGCTGCCCCTAGTTTTTCTATTTTTAGTAGAGATGGGGTCTCACCTTATTCCAGCAGGTCCTAAACTCCTGCATCAAGCTACCCTCTTCCCTCAGCTTCCCAGATTTCTAGGATTACAGGTGTGAGCCACACACCTGGCCCTAGCACACATCTTGATTTGGACTACCCATAAATCAGATAGTCAACAGCCACACATTGGACAATCACCTTGCTAGCCATCTCCCCTTTTAACACCATTCACACATGACATCTAAGGTACAGGCTACCCTTTAATTTTCTAATGCTTGTAGCAATTTTACAGGAACAAAAGAAACAAAATGTCCTCTCTTCGTGCATTTTTCCTGCATTTCCCCTGGTATTGAATGTCGAAATCTCCCTGTCAAAACATGCATTCCACCTCCATGGGCCTCAACTACTCTGTCTACTCAGCTGTATTACTATGCCTGCTTATGAAGCTCGGATTCCAGGATGCTCACATTTTGATCTAAATTTCTACTTTTAAATACAGCACCACAAAAAGTGCTGCCTGAGTCTGGATCCTCCCTCATTACTGGCATGATGTTCCCATCATCTCCCAGCTGATGGTGCCTCCTCTTGACAGATTTTTGTCTATTTCAATTTCCAAACCATTGTTTCTTCCTAACCTCTGGTCACTGTATAATCAATGCCTAATCTCTCTTCCTCTGGTCAACCTGCTTCTTGATCCCCTGTCTCTCTTATACCCTAAGAACAGCACCTCTTTATTATGATTTTTCCAACATTGCAATGGACAACAACTTGCTTGACTTGGATGATTACTCATTCTTGCCTGTGAGCCCAACTGTTCGTGGCGTGTGTTGCTTGCTCACTGAGTTTCAGACCTGCTCATTCTGCAAGATGTGAATTTCATTAGACACTCCGCAGGGACCCACCAGGGACTTCACGCTTAAACCTGGCAATCAGGCGTTCTCCTTGCTTGGCTTCCTCATGTGACTCTTAGTCCTCTTGCCAAGGTTTGCTGCCAAAGGAACTTTCTAATGCTGCCAATTAGGAAGGATTTTTTTCCCCCCTTAATTTCAAAGGCTGTGAGTTTTCTCAGAAATAAACTTAGCATTCTTGTTCTGCAAACTTCACACTGAAACATTCTGTGCTCCTGGGAAATATTTTAAGAGCCACAAAAGCCAAAGGTATATGGAACAACTTCTTAAATAAGATTTTCCCCATGGATTTAGATTTATCTGGTATGGTAGAATCTAAGTTTGAAGTTACCAAGTACAGGGGAACTAGGAAATAAAGAGGAAATAAAGAGGGCATGTCAGGCACCTCTCAGATAGGAAATGATTCAAAACAAAAGACCCTAACAAGCCAGATTCTATGCCTGAATTTACTTAAAACAAAGACTGACTTATTCAATTAAAAACCAAATCAAGAAAATAAAGTGCATCAGTCTCTCTCCTAGTTGCCATTTATGCAAATATGTCCCTTGATTTATTTAAATCATATCCTCATCTAATAGTTGTCAAAATATTAATCCATCAAAGTCACAGTCTGTCCACGTTTGGATGATGGACCCAAACTTCCAACATTCTGAGTTTGGAGTCTGGGTGAAAACTGCTTTCCTGTTCAGGACATTTAGGTATTTTAACCAAGCTGAAAACTATTAATCTTAGTTAAATAGATAATATGTGCTTTCCAAAAAAGTTCATCAACAAATAGGCCTTTACTATTATTCTTCTCCAGGGTGGTTAAGGAAAATCTTACTTTGGGGAGTTATTTTTGGGTATTACATTTTTAAAGGGTTACGCAGGCCAATGCGTGTGTTCTCAGGGCGAAAGCATGGGAAGAGTAAGGACATAAAAAAACGGGTCACAACGAAAAAGGGTGAAAAATGCTGTAGATGTGCAACCCGAAGGCTGTTATTTTGGCAGGTTTAAAAGAAGATGAAATGTGAATTGCAGACAAAAACAAAGAGCCATCAAGAAAGGGGCGTTCAGGAAACATCGGCAGGTTGGAACACCTCCTGCTGGAGACAGAGGAGACATCAGACTGAGGGAAGTGAACCCAGAGACCTTTCTGGGTCCCTCCAGCCTTGAGATTCCATTATAAATCACTACTTTCCCACACTACATGGAAAATGCACAGGTAACTTCCTGAAATACAACCAAGAGCAGACTGCTTTTAAACATGTCAGGATAGGAAATGCCAGCTAGTGAGGAGCCTGCACTTGGGCCTGAGGTTTGTTTTTCCATAATAACCCACAATGCACTTCACCACACACAGGGACTCGGCCTTCCCACCTTCTCCTGCCCTCATCTCCTTATGAATGAAGGGTGGAAAACTCAGGCACTTTTTGGCCTTTGGCAAGAAAGCTTTTATTGATTGAGCTTGTCATGAATAATCTGCAGCCAAGGAAGAGGAACCAGGGGATTCCTATAAACTGCAAGTTCTGGTATTGCATTTGCTGTATTTTCAAGACAGAAAGGATATGCAAGAGCGAAGCAGAAATGTAAACAGTCCGTTTATTCCTTTCTCACTGAAACCTCAACATTTATTCCGTATGTAGGTGATTGAGTGAAACCAATCCTCATTAACTTTCCACTCCAAAAGTTTTACTAAATGCCTGTGTTATATTAAAATAAACACCGGCCTAGCGCAGTGGCTCATGCCTGTAATCCCAGCAGTTTGAGAGGCCAGGGTGGGAGGATGGCTTGAGCCCAAGAGTTCCAGGCTGCAGTGAACTATGATCACACCACTGCACTCAACCTAGGTGGCAGAGGGAGACCCTATCTCTACGTTAATTACTTGATTTAATTAAACGAGTACTGAGCCATCATCCTTTTTCATTGTTTTTATAATTACCAACAATGACCTTAGCACATCAATTAGGAATGGGCTTATCTGCTAGCAAGAACAACTCTAATGGGTGTGGGGTTGTTCTTGCCATCAAAAATCCAGGCGATTCAGGGCTGGTACAGCAAACATCAAGTATGTTGTAAGTGTAGGAGCTAGGATTTGAATTTAAGTTCATTTGCATCCAGGATCTAAGCTTTATATCCTCACCATGCTGATATATGGTGGAGACCACTCAGGAAACAGGTTTTCCCACAAATCACCTCTGTACCTCCCTTCTAAGTGTTCCCAGCTCCCAGCAGATGGAACAGCAATATCCTCATTGTGTTAAGTTGTCAGTGTCAGCTCCCCCTTTGGGAGATACTTACCGCATCCTCACTGGATGATTAGCATTAAGAAAGCTGAAGGAAATGTTAAGGCAGAGGTGCCAGATTTCACAAATACATCTGAAGCCAATCCTTAAGTTCAATGGGATAACGGAGGTGCCCCAAGTACCCAAGATGATCAAGTCTAATAGACCCAATGCTGTATTTAAGGAGAGACAGTGGAAATGACAAGTTCATAATGAGGTATAAGCAGATTCTACACATTTAATTAATTTCCATCAAAGGAATCACAAACTATTTTCAAAAGGAAAAATACTGAGAAAAAAATGAGCTAATTCAATAAAAATAAGACATTTACTCCTACAGAGATGTAATCTAAACAGATTTTGGAAAACATTTACCTTTGCCTAATTAATCATTATAGTCAACTTACATGGAAATGACCCAATCTTAATATCCCAGGTGGCCAATCATATCTTCACTTTCTGTCCACAATCAAAACAAAGCCCAAGACAGGCAGTAACTTCAACATTTCCCACAAATTAGTAGAAACTTCGAGCAAAGAGGCCTCATGTGGATGATACGGTACTTTTAACAAGCAATCAAGAGTTTAGGATGATGTAGAATGGCTTCATCAAACCCAAGCCTCTCATGCCAACCTGTGATTTCCAAGCTGAAAAACAGGTAACAGATTGAACAAAGGTGGTGAGATGCACAGCTGTATTTATTTATTTATTTATTTAACTTAGGAGTTTCCAGTCCTTGATTTTGCCAGTGTTTCGAATGAGTCCTTCTTCCCCCCTCTTCCAATCCCCTCTTTCTTACTTTTTAAAATTTTAATTATGTCCTGACTTCTGTGTGAGTAAATACATACCTCCCTGAATAATGTTTCTAACATAATTCACTAGTGCTCTTGTTTACGGGCCAGCTTACAATGTATATGAAATGTGCTTCTGCTCATTGGCTCAGTTTTATATTCAGTATTTACTTAATGCCTGCCAGATGTCAATAGTTCAGCATCATCCTCTTTAAAGAACTGAAGAAGACAGGTGCAAGGTTTGCTGTCCCACATCAGGAAGCCATACACACAGTCCTTCCCAGGGTAGCCCTGCTCCAGGCCTACTGTCTGGGGATGACTATTTATACTGAGTTTTTTCATCTTTTAGTGTTTTAGTTTAGAGGATAAATTCTATGGTTTATCCATATTCCTAGTAGCAACTACAGGAAGTGGGGAGGGGAGGTGGGTGGTGGGTTTTAAGTTGATGACTCTGTTTCTCTACGTGCAATCTCTAATAGATTAAGAAACCTCAGACCACATGAATTGAACAGGGAGTGCCACTGTCCTGCATGGAATCCAGCTCTGACACCTACCAGGAAACAGAGGAATTATCTAGAATGCTCAGTATCACGTGAGCTTGTATAACAGAGGTAGTGACAGGTAACATTCATTGACTATGTACTGTTAAAAGAGTTTGTGCTCAGGGTCCTCAAGCGTCATCTCACTTTCCCCAATAATCCCACATGGATGTGGATGGGTATGTGTGTGGTGGGGCGTATTATCTTCATTTTCTTACTGTGGACACAGAAGTTCTGATAAGTGAAGTAGCTGCTCAGAAGAACTGACTATAACCTTACTGGAACTGAATGAGAGGACAGTGCAGATGAATTTGCTGCATTTAATAAGTGTGAGTCACATATTATACAGAATATCTTCTCACTGGGTTGTGGAGGGGTGGGTGACAATAGCCACAATGGGGGTGGGGGCACCATGACCTGTGCATTTGATGAGAGTGGTCCTCCACTCTCTGGGGGCATCTGCTGGATTTGGGAATGCAGACCATCATTCTCCCTTACTCTCCCTCCTCACGCTAACTTCCTTATCTCTATTCTCCTAGATCCCAGTATACATATATTAATTCTTCCTCACCAAAAATAATGTGTATTTAACTTTTATCTCAGGCTTTTCAGCCTCCTAGCATTTTCCTTCACTTAATTGCTAAAGATATATCTCAAATATCCATCTAAGATTTGCTTGTAGAAAAGCTAGTATTCCCCCATCTGTCTCATTGCTTGTTTTTCAAAACCTGATTGTCATCCTTAACCTCCCACTCCCTTTTACTGTGTATGTCCCAGCCACTTTCTCTGGGATTGATTCTTGCCACAGGTCCCTACAATACCACTTTCACAAAGCTGTTTGTGGTCTGCGGTGGGCTTTCGAATTGCTGACCTTTCGATGACAATTGAGAGTGATCACAATTGGAAAGGAAAACAGTGAAACCCTGAGATTGGGTGCCATTGTCCCTGTATCCCTTTAGCCACTCCTCAGCTCTCCAGATCTAAGTTTCTCTACCTCCAGATGTCCTAATCCCCTGCAAATTACATGACTTCAAATCAAGTTCCTCCTCTTTTCCTCATCTTTATACAGGGCCCTGCCTGCCTAAAATAAATAATAAATTTGAGCTTATTTAGTTAGTAAATCATTTCTTAAGTGATAAAAAAAAAAAATCTTTCCATAGCAGAGTAACCCCATCACAGGGAGAAAGAAGGCACCATCTCTGTTATTGTACCCTGCCTTTAACTACCTTGGTCTAAAGACCATCCCATAATTAAAATAGGTATATTCATTAAGCTGTTTCCATAAGTAGAAGAGCAAGCTCTTTCTTCCTCTGCCACTGTAGAAGGAAGGAAATGCTGATATCAGCTTTTAAACTAATAATTTTGTTCTAATGCTAAAATGAAGTATATTTAATTATTCATCAAAAATGCATTCCTTGAGCACCTGTAATACTCCAGCAATGTGTGGAATATTATGAGGCTAAAGCAGCATAATATATAGATCCTCAGGAGCTTTGGAGTCAATGGAAGATAATGTATTTTTGAAGAACAGATTTATAAAAAAAAAAAAAAAAGGAGAGAGAGTGAAAAAAGCTCCCTCTTTCTCCCACACCCGCTTCTCCTATCCCATTGGAGAAAATTGGTTGGACGATTAAAAGCAGAGTCTATGGAAAGAAACATGGTCTTTAAATTGTAAGTAAGTTAATTTAAATTAATTCAATGCTTATTTATTTTCCAAACTCATGTCCCTTGACAAAGTGGTAGCACTCAGAGACTTTGCGAAAGGAATATTCAGAGTTGCTAATCGATGAATTCTGTTACTGAGCATGGTCCAAGTAAAAAAATAGAGAGCAATGAAAAACACTTTACCCCGGAACGTCTAAAGTGAGTACATTTCTCAGAAAGAGATACTGTTTTGTTTTTACACATGGAGGTATTTTAAAAGATACCATCTCTATAAAACCAGTGTCACGTTGCAGGTCGTCCCCAAGGAGAAGGCAGCTTAACTGAGGAAAACTTGGCAAATGCGCTTCTCCTGGGACCAATTAGGGAGCGGAGGAGAAATGAGCTTGTGATTCCTTCTGCGGCGATTTCACACGCTGGCCGCTGGGCTGGTGCTGACCAAGTACGGAAGCCGGACAGGAGCATTTCAGCAAGAACACAGAAGGCATCTTTTGGAACCTACTTCTCCTGGATCAGGCCCAGAGTGGATTCTTTGTGTACGTAAATAACCCGGGCACGGCCCTTAGCTACTAGCACGAAACTCCTCCCAGGAGCCCTGGTGGCGTCTGTCTGCAGGCAGGTTCCACCTTCACCCTCTCAGAAACCACATTCCCTGTCTGTTCCTCTTTCCCCAGGGTGAATCAGCCTGTGTGTCAGCCACAAAGATGCGAGGCAATGTGGCTTTTAGACTTTCAAGACAGAGCTGCTTTAAAGCTTAAATGAAGCAGATACGCAGAGATTCGAACAAGGATAGGCGGGCAATAAAGCTAATAAATGACTGATGGTGAAAGGAAGGACTTTGGGATCAGATTTGTGCTTGAATGTCAGCTTTTTGAACACTGTTCACCTTGTGTGTAATATTTACCTGCAATGTGCTTCAGTATAATGGGAATCATTATGGGGCCTGAGGTTTAAAACTGTGGCTCTAAAGAAGTGCTCAATAAGCAATGGTCATATTGTTAAGGAATTTCTCTTTTCAGTAGGTCATTGGTCTTGGGAATTAGAAGAATGAACCCACGGACCACAGATCAGTAGTGGGATAGGATTTTATTAGACAGAAATGAATATAGAAGTAGTGAAAAGCACCAGAGCTTCTGGCAGAGGGAAAGATCCAAGCGGGAAGCGTCTACATAGGCTCTTTGTTTAGGGGTATTAGGTCTTGAGAATTACTCTTGGCCAGGACATGGCAAATGGAAACATGTTTTCAACATTAATGAGTGTTATGGAAGAATGCGGGCAGTCCCTCCAGCCCAGGGCAAAAGGTCAGGGTGTTGCCTTCAGAAAATTGCCCAGGCCTAGAAAAACTGGGATTCCCTGCTCAGCTTTGAATGGGCAACCCTGGATCAATATGTTTGAAATGTAAACGATATACCTACCTGGAGTCATTCCCCTTTATTCATCTTTAGAATTAGCCGTGATAGATAATTTATGCCTTGCATACAAGAGACCGTTCACAGACAGCATGCTCTCACCGATGCAGATTTCACCAGCATATAGACACAGCACCCGTGCAGGGCTCCAAAACTGATCACAGTTGATTGTCTATTTAATCATGCGTTTATTTTCAAATCTATCTTTTACCGGATTGCAAACTCCTTCAAGGCAGAAACCTCCTTTTGTGTGTGGTTATGAACATCCCCAGGGCATACACAAAAATTTTAGGGCATAACTGACATGCAATAGATATTTATCACATTAAATCTAAGAACCAACCTTGCAAAAATAACGTTTTCCCATCTCACAGGTGAAAAAGTTGAGGCTCTGAAAGAATAATTTCCTAAAGGTAATAAACAGAGAGGCTAAGATTCAAACCTAAAAGTAATTGCCAATATCGCTTCTATTAAGATAGATAACATCTCACTGTTGTCATCTTGTTGCAGATGAATAAACAGAGGCCCAGAGGGTTCTAAAGTAAGTTTCCCAGCCAGATGCTTGCAGAGTCAGAGCTCAAACTCAGGCCTCCAAATAAATGCTCAGTGCTCTTTCCCTCTAAACTGCTTTCCCATTGCTGTGAAAAACCATTCTCAGCATATTCCTAGATCTTTAACTGTATTCTCTGCTGGCTGTCCAGGATTTTCTTGGCCCAGGTAGGAGAAATTCTTTTATATTTTTTTCTTCTCCTATGAATTGGTGGAGTCAGGCTTGCCAGAGTCTTGGTTTGGCCTTGTTTAGGAAGGGAGGCTTCAGCTGCCACCTGCTTGCTTGTTCTAGTTTTTGCTCGAGCGCATTTTCTCTCGACATTTCTGGCAGGCAGCCAGGCCTTTTTATTATGTGGAAAGACTCCTCAAGAAGCACGGCAAAGGAGCGGGGGAATGTGATGCTGTTTCCAGGTTAAGCAATAGAGGCTGCAAGGCTTGCCAGCTCAGGAGCAGGGAGGTGAGCTGTCTAGCCACGTGAGCATGCCTCTGGAAGACGTGCCTTTGGCACCTGGGCATGGGCTGGTGAGTCATGAGCGCTTGCAAGCCAGCAGAGAGGCAGGCTTCAGTCCAGCATGTCAGAAATAAATTCAGGAGACGACAGGAAACCTGCTCTGTCTTGACAATATTAACTTTTTCTGAGATGATGTGCATTGCCCACTGAGAATGATGGGGGGGATTGTATGTCTGTGTGGGCTACTATAACAAAATACCATAAACTAGGTGACTTAGAAATAGCAGATTTATTTATTACAGTCCTAGAGGCTAGGAAGTCCAGCATCAAGGCAATGGCAACATTTGCGACATCCAGTTAGGGTCCTAGGGTTCACAGATGGCATTTTCTAGCTATGTTCTCATGGGGTCTCTGGGGCCTCTGTATAACAGCACTAACCCCATTCAAGAGAGCTCCATCCTCATGACCTGATCACTTCTCAAAGGCCCCAACTCATAATATTTGAATATTTGAAGTTGAGTAGGAGGGTACAAATACTCAGGCCATGACAGCTTCAAATATGGGATGTCAAAAATATGGCTAAAGCTTTGTATCAAAATATTTCCTCACCGATTGGTAAAATACCCAAACTGTCCAAACAGCTCCCATAGCTTTGTGGCAATCCTGATTGCTACCCCGGAAACTCCAAGTCTTCCCATGATCCAGCATCTTAATGGTATAGCCCAGGCCTCCATGACCCAAGTAGACAGGGGTCCCAACTGTGATACCCGCCCCCTGGTGGGCAAAGAGTTGTCAAATATTTAAAAGGCTACTACCCCTTTGGAACTATTAACCAAACTATTGCAATTGCTTTGGCGTATCTGCTTCCCCTGTCAGACTATAAACTTCCTGAGAGCAAGAAGTCTGTCACCCCTCACCCTCAGTCCGAGGTTTGAAGCATCTTATCTTCTCAGGAAATCAAAAGGTAGAGACTAGCACAGCTCTTCCATACACTGTGCTATTTTAAAACAGGTTAGTTGTTGGCATGTGACTCTATATTCAATGATGTGAATGTGTTTTAGATTGCAAGATCCCGGGCAGCGTTCTTTCTGCTGATCCTTATTATCTGAATACTTCTGTAGTGCCCCAGTCAGTGCAGCTTCACAGGAGTTCCCTAGATAATTACTTTCATGAGCTAAGACCACTGGGGCAACTTTCCCTCCCTTCCTCGTGGGATTATCTGGACACAGGAACTCTCTTTTCATAGAGTTATCTTAAGAAGTGAAATTAACTGTAAACTTTGTAATGCATACTTTAAATAGTAGGAGACTTGATGATACAAAGTCATTTAAAATTGCTGGCCAATTTCATGCATTGGCTTTCATCTCACCTCTGTTTTGGACTTTCCTGCCTTCTCTGGACTCATAAATAAAATCCTTAGTATACATAAGCTGTTAAGACTATCTCAAATATTTGTACTTTTCCAGAGCATCATCAAATACTATGAGTCTGGTCTCTCTTAAGACTTCATTTGGATTTTTTTTCATCTAGATAAGAATATGTATTGTTACAAATAATGTTTTAATCTGCTCAATAATTATTATTATTTTTTTTTACCAGGGCTGGGTTTAAACCCGCCACCTCAAGCATATGGGGCTGGCGCCCTACTCCTTTGAGCCACAGATGCCACCCAATACTTATAATTTATTGATCTCCCACCATAAGGCAAGTGCCTTAAATGTATTGACTTTTATTTTGATAACAACACTCCAAACTAGGTTTTCTTATTCTCATTTTTACCTATGGAGAAACCAAAAGCCAGAGGGGTGAAATAATTTCCCTGAGGCCCTGCAGCTACTAATAATTGGTGGTTCTGGGATTCGCCTTGGGTCTGCCTGGCTCCACTCTGGCCTCTCCCTTGGTAGCACCAATCTCTCTCATTCCCTTCTGACTCTCCTTCATGGGGACGGCTTGCTGCTTTCATCCAGCACACACTCGACCTTGGAAGCAGGCATAACATCTTCACAGTTATATTCTAGAGTTGTGATTCTCAGATTCTGTGGCACCTTAGAATTACCCAGGGAGCCACAAAAACTATAGGTGTGTGGTTCTCACTGATAGATATTGTGATTGAATTTATCTAGAGCAGGCATTAGAGTCTGGAGTTTGAATTTGCTGCAAGGTTAGAACTGTTTGAGAGCGGTGCTCCTCAAACTCAATGTGCATATGGATTCCCTGGGATTTGTTACCGAAGATTCTGCTTTCATAGAATTGAGGGTGGACCTGAGTTTCTGCATTTCCCAAAAGCCTCCAGTGATGCCTTGCTGTTGGCCCATAGACCAACAAGTCAGCAAACCCCACAAATTCGTCTTTTTCTCTGAAAAGCCAAGCTACCCTCCTCTCCTCCAGGTCACTCTCCTCCTGGGAAAAATTCTCTAGCTCAGGGCTTTGCACTGTGCTCTCAAGGCCACTGTTGTCTTCCAGAGGCTCCGAACATCATGGTCTCAACTAAAACAGTCTGTTAGCTGAGTGGAATAGGGGGTGGCATGCAATGAAGACTGGGTCAGAAGTTCAGTGCCCGAGTTTTATGCCCCCAGGGACCAGTTAGCTTTTCTCTTCGCTGAGCCTGGTCTCTGGGCCACGGCCATGTTACTGATGTGCATGATTGGCCCTGAGGGATGGGTGCTTCACCCCTGTCACACGAAATGCTCACAGAAAACTGGCCACAGTCTGACTCCTGCTTACTAAGAGGTCAACAATACCTTCTTGATGGGAAATAAAAATTCAACAATATTAGCTGTGACTGGGTGTTTACTTGTGCCAGGCACTGCACTAAACATTTTAGAATCTTCAAAAAATTCTGTGAGGTAGGTAATCTTATCATTCTCATTTGATGAAGAAACTGGGCTTATGGTTTTCACCTACGAAAGGTGCCATGCAGCCTGTAAGTAACCTGAAATGCAAGGACTTGAGACAGAACAGGAGTGCCTAACCAGTGTAAATTAGGGGTGATAATTGATGAGTAAGCCTTTGGGGTTGGAAACTTAAAACGTGGCCTTCTTACCTGAGTGTCCTGGTGATGCTCCTATATTAGCCCCCCAAGTCATAGTGCTGATGGCAGCCCCTCTGCTTCATTGTGGTTTTTTTTTTAATTTTTTATTAAGTCATAGCTGTGTATATTAATACTATCATGGGGTAGAGTGGGTTGTGTCTTATACAATTTGGAATACTCTCATCCAACTGGTTAACATAGCCTTCATGTCATATTCTTAGTTGTTGTGTTAAGGCATTTATATTCTACTTTTACTTGTACCCTTGTAGGATAAATCATAGGCATGATCCCACCAATCACCCTCCCTCCACGCGTCCTCCCCTGCTCCCCTCCCTCTCCCCTTTCCCTATATTCTTGGGCTAAAATTGGGTTATAGTTTTCCTGTGATAGCTATAAATTAGTTTCATAATAGGGTTGAGTTTTTAGAGAAGCACAAATTAGACCATCCTGGTGCCGAAAGAAAAATCAGAAAAAAAAGGAACCCCCCTCCCAAACTGAAAATCACATAATACTGGGATAATTTTAGTTATGTCCAATATGAGTAGCAGATTTAACCCCTGTAACATGGGTCTAGTCTTTCTGATGAAGCTTTATATTAATATACTTCTAGGTGAAGTGTGTAGGCACTTTCCCAGGCCACTTCATGTTTGATTCTGATGTATCTGCTGGAGTCTTCAATTTTCAGAGGTTAATGAACCACTAATTTGGACATCCATGTTTTCTTTTTAAGCAAAAACAATTCAAGAGGAAGTGAGATCTGTTTGGCTTTAATGCTCAGAAATATGTATTTGTGAAATTTATGGTGAATGTTGAATAGTAAAAAGAAGAAATATTCATGATTCCAGTAAGGTCTAAGGATTGTATAATTTAGTACTAGACAAATTGCTAAAAATGAAGTACCAGCCAGCATAACTTTCTGGAGGTATTCCCTCCTAGCTGTCTCTGATTCATCAGTTGTATTCTCACTCTAAATCTAGCCAATCGATTAGTCACCAGATTTTTCTCAACAACTCTGCATAGTGAGCCCTGTCTTTAGCCAGGGGAATGGAAACAGTCGAATATAAGACCCACCATGTATAAAGACTTGGACCTTTCTTACAAATATAATAAACGTTTTAATTGAGTGTTTATTTGCATTTGAGCTGAAGGACGCCTCAGGTAATGTTAATATCAGAACTCATGATCTCTGCTGTTTGAACTAAACTAGGTCTAAACTTAGTTCCCTTTCTCATAAATGACTTTCTACCTCCTCTCCTGCTTTATTTCCATATAGGCCTTTTATCCCTCTCTGGAAATGATTTCTTCCTTTGCACATCCTGCCTCATCTTTCTTGCACTGGATGTTAAGTTCTGTGGCCCCAGAAGTTTTTGTTTGGTTTGGTGGCATGTTATCAAAGCCAAGAATAGCATCTGAAAAATAGATAGCACTCAACAAATATTCCTTGAATGAATGACTATTGGCCATGCATGTAAGATGAGAATTTTGCACGGAATGAGAGTTTAAAGATGGCTTTGGGGATCCTCCATCAAACAATAAGTCTTTAGCATTTTACAATTTGGTTCCCTAATTAACAATAATAAACATTTCTCGAGCCTGCCAATATTATGATCAGGGTGATTATGTGGCTAGTGATCCAGGACGCTGTATTCACATCAAAGCAGTACTTGGTATCAGTATTTTGTCTGTTGTGTTGTGCCGTGTTTCAGTCTTCAAAAATGTCTATGTATTTCTTTTCTTCTTTTTTATCTTCTGAAGACCATTTTATCTCTGTTTTTTTGCCATGGTTCCAAAGTTAACATTGACAGAATTGCTTTAATAAAAGTTGTTCCAAATGAAATAAGTAGTCAAACTATTGTCAACAACAACCTAGAGTAATGCTTATCGATAGACTCGTTTGCTGTTTAATGAGTAAGTGATAACATATCTAAAATTGATTTCAAATTTCTTAAAGATATGGACAATTAAAGCAATATGCTCAAATGGTATAAAAAAGTACAAGTTTGTGAATGCAAGTATGTCACCAGTACTTAGGATATTAAAACAAATGCTATTGCTTGCAGTGGAAGAAAATTGGTTTGGGTTTGGATGAATTATTAAGAAATGAAATCCCTAATCCATACATTTATAACCAATTATTGTTTATGAACATTCATTATCTATCCAGACAGTGGACCAGCCACTCCCTGTATGTCATTCCCTTTTACTGTTACTATAATGCTGTGAAAAGGCTATGTCATCACCATTTTACCTCCATACAGACTGAGAGACAGAGATTAAATAACCAATGAGAAGCTGACTCTGGCATTTGAACCAAATATGCTTATACCATGCTCTTTCTACTGTACATCACTGCCCCCTGTGGTGTAGGCCAAAATCACACACAGTGTCAGAGGGATCATGAAACACATTAAGTGTGTATATACCCTTTTAACCAGTACGGTGGCTTTTGAGAAGATCTACTGGAAGGATTATGAGTGCTGTTTTATCGTCTAATGCATTTAGTATTTATTACATTAAATTTTTACAAGAAACTTAAGTTACTTTTTACAATGTGCATTGAGAAATATCCATTGCATTTTGAGTAAGTTGTTCATTAAATCTTAGGAAATTGATTCCAAAGAGTGCTACCCATTCCCCCCTCAACTGTCCTTTGGAACTGCTGTGAGAAGCAGAATGCTAGGCTGGTGGATCCCTGGTAAGTCTCGACATGGCACCTGTGAAGATAAACTGCTCACCAAGTCAATTTCAATGTGCCTTCCACTCTTGTAGCAGTTCTTGAAACTCCGTAGCTAATAGAATGCCATATTCAAAAGGCATTGAGCTATTTAATGTGTTTTTTCCCAGTGCTTTGAGTTTGGAAATCATTCCGTAAGTTATGACTACAATTATTTTCCACCTTCATCTGCCAAAGAAAAGGAAATCAATTCAGTTCACATCTTGACTGCAACGCTGTTATAAAAGATCCCGCACCTCCCCTGTACATGGATTTTTGAAATTGAACCCAGTGATGCAACATAAATTTCTGAAAAGTGATCTTCAGCTGCCAGATGGGCCCCGGGACTATATGAAACGTGATTTGGGACCTGCATTTCAATTTCCATCACTCACAGGTTACAGGGTTTCACCTTTGTTCAGGCAGGTCCTACAGTAATGTCCTCATAGAACAGCTCTGCCATTTTCCACAGGTTACTCAACTACCCTCTGCTCCAGTTTGTGTCTGTATAAAATGGAAACTGTCCTGTCTGCAATTCACTTCCTAGACATTTTGTGATCACTGTCGGCCATGGTGGTGCCATGAGAAACCTGTGCCTGTCCCACAATCCTGAACAGCGAGGTTGCCTACGTTACAGAACAGGCCTCTGGCTTCACCTCTTACCCACTTAGGAATCAGAGAGGCCCTGAGCTGTGCCAAGCCTCAGTTTCCCTTTTCTTATACTAGGGACAATTACATATGTCTCATGTAGAGTTTTGGATAGAAAATAAAATAATACTTGTAAAGCGCTTGCTGCAAGGACAACCACAAGGTGAGTTCCTCCTGGGCAGTGATGCAACTATATGAAAACACAGGTGCAAATTATTCTGAATGATGCTAATTGTATTGATTTTGTTCTTCTTGTTTGCTCTCTGTTGATAAAATCATTTTTGTTGATTGATATACTAAAGTCAGTATTGAAAAATTACTAAAGAGAAAATAGGGGTCAAGATACCTCCACATGCAGGTTTTATCACTGCTTTCTGCTAAAAACTTTAAACTACTATTCACATTTTGGCATTTTATTTTTCATTTTTTATTAATCTATAAGTGTTTTCATAGATATCATCATATATATGTATACCAGTTTTATGATACCTTCTCTATTCAATGACAAAACCTAAGAATTGAATGTTGCCATTATAAATACTAGTAACAATGAATATTTTCATTTTATAGGTAATTATGCATATATATTTTTGTCCACTTAGACATTATGGACAATAAATTAAGAAAATTATCAGCATTTGCAGTTCTTTAGGCCAGATTGATTATGAGCCCCATTATTATTTTCTAAGAAAAGAGAAAAAATGCTGCAGAAGTAATGGTTTAAATGTATTCGGAAATGGTCTTCAAATTACATAGTCAGAGGTTTTTTTTCAGAGTACCATTTTTGGGCATATATTAAAAGAAAATAAATGCAAAATAAATTTGATAGGATTCCTAAGGCTCATCCAAATTCAGTCATTCTCTCTGGAATCCCCTTGGGCACATCTGCATCTATGTGTCCAACACAATATAATAGCCTCCTCTGAACTGCTGCTGTTCCATGTAAATAACGCTAGTTAAATGTTAAAACAAAGTATATTTGAAAGCCATCATAAATAGCAAATAAACTCAGCACTTGTATTTCCAGAAATGCACATAAGCCATAGAGTGGCAAAGATGTGCCCAGCTTTGCCTAAGTCTAAGCGACTTTTGCATGGCCAAGCACAATTATTTATCTGAACTATTAGCCTGATTT
This sequence comes from Galagoides demidoff, assembly GCA_963574575.1. Taxonomy (NCBI): domain Eukaryota; kingdom Metazoa; phylum Chordata; class Mammalia; order Primates; family Galagidae; genus Galagoides; species Galagoides demidoff. The sequence goes on from CAUYQV010163936.1 coordinate 90,800, forward strand.
TAGACATGCTGCAGTGCAAAACACATATGCAGAGTAGAAATAGTGAAAAAGGAATACTTCACATAATTTTTCTGTCAGGGTGCTTTATTTAGTTTTATTTTTTTTCTTTTTTATTCCACTCAATATTAAATTGGGAACATTTCCCAGTATCTTTAAAACTCTTCAAAGACGCATTGCTTTCAAAACATTCAACAAATGTAGAGCCAAGAAACCTTAGCTTTTGAGGCTTTTAGAAAATTACAATTATTGAAAAGGCAGAATATATTGAAAATTATTCCTAAAAAGCAAAGGAGGAACTGAACAAATGAAATCATGAACACTCAAATGTGTCCAAAATTTAATTTTAACAGATCTTTAATTGCGTGTTGGAGTCCCTTAATTTCTGGGAGGAATGTTTGGTGGAGCTTCTGCTTTTAGTTAGATAAGTTCATATTTTATCTCAGAGGGGAATGAAATTGAGAAAGCATATTTCACATAAATCTAAATCTGATAAAACATTCAAAAAATCATAGAGGCGATTTTTTTCTTTCTTTTTTTTTTTTTTTTTTGGACGTGGTCTCACTGTACTGCCTCTATAGAGGGTCCTCCTAGCTCACTGCAACCTCAAACTCTTGGTTTCAAGGGAAACTTGTGTCTCAGCCTTCTGAGTAGCTGGGACTATGGGCTCTGGGCTCACACACTACTGTGACTGGTTGATACTTATTTTTTCGAGGTGTCTCACTATGTTGTCCACACTGGTCTCAAACTCTTGGCTTCAAGCTATCCTCCCATCTCAGGCTTCCAAGATCCTAGTATTACAGGCATGAGCTTCTCTGCCTGGCCCATAGAAGCAATTTATTTGACAAGTTTCATTGTATAAAAATATGTATCAGAGAAAGATATCATGAAAAGAGTTTCAAAGGCGGCACATATAAAGATTGGAGTTGAACTAGTTTAAAAATACTTTACAAAAATATTAGGACTAAGAATATCCTCCATGTAGCAAGTTTTCTGAGTTTTCTAGAAACCTAGCATCTATAGACAAAATTTAAAATATGCTCTATAGAGAAGAGGCAAGTGGATATGTCAACAATTACCAGTAAATTACTATAATTTGAAGAAAACTATAAACAATTTTATATTAAAATATCATTTGAAAGAATACATTTTTCAGAAAAATACACTAATGAGGGGTTATAGACAGATAAGGTTGAGGCACTGATTAAAATATATGAATAAAAAGCAAGAATAATTATTGTATTTCTTTAGTTGTAAACATTCAAATAACCTATATTAATCCTTTTTAAAGATGTATTTAAATTATAACGATTTTAAACAATCACTATGAATGATCATCTTTTACTTTTTAAAAATCATTTTATTGGTGAAAATGGTCTTATTTCTTAATTTTATAAATGCTGCAGCATTATAAAATCAATGTTATTCAGTAAACATGTATTTCTTAAATATTTCAAAATTTGTTTGTGCCTAAAAATAATTTCTCCTATACTATTTAATGAGATATTTAACCCTTTCCCTCCTGTAGAAATTTTAGGATGTTACCATTTCCTCTACTATGCCCTGTAGTACATGGATGTCTCTTTATCTGCCATCCTGATCATTTTGTTAAGACAGATTCCAAGTAGTGGAATTTCTGAATCTTATGATATAAAAATTTTAAAACTGAATTACATTGAAGTCTTTTGAATGATACTCTCTGCATATTAAGAAATAAAAATAATAAAAAGTCAATGCATAATCTAATCCTCTGCATAATCTAAGCACAGTAATAAAACCCCAGTGCATAACTGAAAAAAAACTTTAAATAGATTTTAAGTAACTAAAAGAATATCAGTTACTCTTTGTAGTTATATAATGTTCAGCAAATTGTGAGATTAGTACTTGTGAAGATTATTTTTAAATAATTATATTTTTTGTTCAATCAATTCTAGTAACTATTTTAAAATTAAAGACATTTGCTGGGTGTCTGCCATATTCCAGACATTATGCATAATTCTTTCTCTGTCAAGGTGAAGAAGAAACTGAATCCCTGTCCTTAAGGGATTCTTCTGGTAGTATCTGAAGTGCATGCACAAGGATAATTACTGTAAACACATAAAATCGTCCTGATAGATGGGTGACCTGGCCCCGTCTACCCCTGCTGGGGAGAGGGGCTAGTGACCAAGCATGGTGGGGCGAGGTTTCATAGAGAACATGATCATGTGACTGAGTTTGACAGCAGAGATGAAAGAAAGGAGAAATATGGAAAGACAACATGGACTCAGTCCTCAGATTAGGAAAAGCGTGGCATACCAAAGGAGCAGAGAGACCATGGTGAAGTTCATCCTAAGATGCCTGGGCTGGCATTGGAATAGGGTGGACTTGGGTCAGATGTCCTGCATTAAATTCTCATGCTTCTTATTTGTCCTGCTATAGATGTTTTCATTGTATTCAATTGCACTTCTGTGGCTGAGCCTGGATCTTGTGCTACTATTCTACGTAGCATATTTGTTTAAGAATTATTTAATGATATCTTATTTCCTGTGTACCAGACGCTCTGCTGATTCATAAGAAAAGGGCCTTGGGCACAGCAGACAAGCACAATTGCAATGAATAAGTAAAATAATAAGATAATTTTAAATAATGAAAAATATTATAAATAAATAATACAGAAAGGAATTTTAAAGAATCCTTGGGTTAGAGTAGAAGTATTTGGAATTAAGATATCAGGGAAGGTCTCTCTGAAAAGATATAATAAATGTACATAGCATAGTGAGAAGAAGGGTTTAGCCATCTTTAGTGCCAGAGTAAAACTAGCCCAGGCAGTGGGAAGGAGACTATGATAAGTGCACATGCCCTGGGGCAAGGTCAAGCTCGTCATTGTTTGAAGAACAGGCAAAAAAGATAAGACATGAACTTCAGGAGCAGAATTAAAAATAAGATGAGTCCAGAAGACAATGTAAAGCTAGTTAGAGGTTTATAGGTCTTGTTGCGGAGGTCAAATTTGATGCTAACTGCTGAGTGGGAAGATACTGGATGTTTTTAAACTAAGGTAACGTGATCATAGAAACCCATTTTCCTGTGATAAAGGAGTTCACTCACAAAATCACCCTGATATGGAAGGGAGTACAAGCTACCTGCATTCATCTCTGAACAATCCGTCTCATGATTATATTTAATACTGGGGAAATGTAGCTTTATACATATAAAACTAGAGAGTAGAGCTTGCACATGGTTCTCAAAGCTATTCTTTTTTCTTTTGAATAGACAAAGAAAATATTCAGTTACTTTTTGCTGAGAAGGGTTCTATTCTCTCTCAAGTTTTGAGCACAGGGACTCGTTCTAGGCAGAGGTGGTAGTTTGTATGGGGCTACTGGTGGGGCAGAGGACAGACAGAGGGCCATCAGGTGGATGGGGAGTCCAGCCTCCCAGGCTTCAGTATGGAATGGAGACTTTCTGACAGCTTTTCTTACGTCTAGTACATTATTGTTTCAGAAATGAGTTCATTTTCCTTCTGATTGTCCTCATGCCCATGGTTACCACCATTTTGACTTTGATTGATTTTACTTTAGCCTTTTTCCAGGAGGTAATCATCTGTAAGAAATGAGTGATTAAAAGAATTTTGTAGGCAATTAAAAAATAACTAAGACATGTGGGTAATCCTCCTTTGAGTGGTATGTTTGTATATCCAAAGAAGAAAGTCTTAACAGCTATGATACACATTTATGTCAGACCTTTCCCTTTCATTTGTATTTTGGTCAATTCTTACCTTTTTCTACATGTATGTTTAACCAGATTTCTTAATGTCATGTAGGCAGCCATTCACTTGATTACAAGGCTGGTAAGCTTTTTTTTCGTGCAGTGTGTCAAAGTAATTAATGTTAGCTGCTCACAACAGAAAAACACCCTTGAAATCTCAGTGGTCTAATGCCACAAAGATTTATTTTCCGAGCCACCTCAGATGTGACTGGGCGGCTGTCTACCATCTTACTGTCTGCTACTTAGAACAAGAAATCTACAAAGTTGCAAAAGCAGAGGAAAGGAAGTGCAAGGGGCATGCTGGCTCCTGGCTGTCCAGAAGGGACTTGCAACACATATCTTAAGAGGGCACCGGGCAGACTTGCTGTCATGGCTGAGTGCCATGAGATAAAGGGTGAACACTGTCTTTATTCCTGCCAGCTCTTTTGCGAGCCTCCACATGATGCCTTCCCACCTTTCCTGGTCATGTTACTATACTTTTGTCATGCATACTTCTGGAAGATGTTGCAGAGTCCTATCAAATCACTGCATCACATCCCAGCCCAGGTGTGTAGTAGCATGTCTGTAAAGTCTGGATGTGGCCTCTCTTGGTGCAAAGATCCGAATTTAAAGAATAAATACACAATAAAAATTTAAAAAAAATTACCATCTCCTGTCCTCCACACCTCTCCCCGCCTACAAATACATACTTATATATCCAATGTGCAAAACAGTAACAAAATAGCTGCAAAAGACCCATCTATTCATTCAGTGGAGGGAGGGCACAGGGCCACCGGCAGTCCCTGGCCTGCAGGCATCTGCAGTCCCACTTAGGGGATGCTTCATGTCAGCCTTCCTGTTGGGGGCAAATCCAATCTCTTTATCCATGATTGTCAGGACCCTCAGACCCCTTTCTGGAAGGTTCTTCCTTTCCTATTACATTCCTTGGAATCATCAAAAAATAGGGACATACTTACTTTGGTATTTTCTCATTTCATTCTTTGTTCACAAACAGTTGTGGCCAGGAGGAGAATTTAAGGACCAAATATTAAAAGATTTTTTTGGTCCAAACTCATGATATGTTTGGTCAAATACTTCTGATGGATATACTTCCACTTAGCTCTACATGCCAGCAACCACACCCAAAGTTGTTATTTATTTATTTAATAAAGGGGATTGTGTTCAAGCCTGTGTTACAGCCTCCAAGTCCTGGGCTCGGGTGATCCTCTTGCCTCTGTCCTTTCTTTAACTGGGACTTCAGGCATGCACCATCATGCTTGGCGAATTTTTGTTCTTCTTCTTTTTTTTTTTTTTGTACAGATGGGGTTTTCCTATGTTGCCTAGGCTGGTCTAGAACTCCTGAGCTCAAGCAATCCTTCCTCTTTGGCCTCTCAAAGTGCTGGGATTATACTATGTGGGCACAAACACCAAGCCCCTGCCCCCAAATCCTTTGCAATGTTTGTCTTTTGTCTCAACAATGTCCCCTCTCCAAACCTTTCTCTCTCAACTTAATTGCAAATCACTCATTGAAAAAATTCATGGAAATGGTACACTCTTAATTAGATCTTTGTGCTGACTCTCTTGAACTAACTGAGAAGTTTTACTGGGTCTTTGTTGCTCTAAATCTTTGTAAAATCTCATCCTTTGTGTGTGTGTGGGGGGGGATATGTAGAGATGCTTGTTTTTTTCCAATCATAAATTTCTCAAATTTCTGTAATCTTTTAGTTTCTTTTGCTTCCATGTGTAAACTGGCCATTTTTTCCCTGAGCTAGGCACTTTTCTTCTAAACCTTACCAAAAACAATCTGAATTTCCTTCTGACTTCCAGCATATTTAGGCCTCCAACTTTCCAACTTCCAGTGTCAGACTCCTTGCCACCAATATCTATTTATTCTCTCTCTTTCTCTGTTTTATTTATATGCTTCTTTCAGTAGAAGCTCTTCACTTCAAAGAACTGATTTCTATAATGGTCTACGTAATTACTAATGGTTTGTGGAAGAAAAACTTCCAAAATTTCAAGGCTGAGCACGACAGTTTATTTCTCACATCATGACGGCATATGAATGAGGCATCCTCCTTCCTCTTGAAGCTTTGCCATGTAGAACACATGGCCTCTGAGATTTCCAAGGTCATGGCTGTTAGCCTTGTTGGTCTCTAAGTGATGCCCCCCTCCCCCCACTCATGTCTACTTCTTGAAACAAGCTTGATGGCTCCAATCTATAAAAGTGAGCTAGGACATTTAGGGGAACATAGGAAATATTTGATAAGGATTAAACCTCTGTGCCCATACTACTGTGAAGGAAGCTTTCGTTTCTATAACCACTTTCACATCCATCATTTACTATTAATTTCTCTTTCTCCTAGAGGTGAGACAGCACATCATGACTCATCCCAGCTCTGTGAATGAGAAAGCCAGTGCGAATATCCACCTGTCTTTGATTACACCAGCTTCCGTAGCATTTCCCCTTATCTTAGGTTTAGTGCACACAGAAATCTGTTTTCTTATTCTCCAAACACTATCACCGAGCTGGAACACTCCTGTAATCACAAAGGTACCTAATCACAGGAAGGCAAATAAGTGTGATAAACTGTGACAAGGGCGAAGTTGTCTCTCTCACGGCGGCTGTGAGATAGGGAGGACCTGCTGGAGGAAGGAATGCTTGGTGGATGCATTAGAAATAGTGGGAAGGAGGCCTGTGAAGACAGGGCAGAGGAGAGTGGTCCCAGGCTTGGAGCAGAGAGCAGAGCAAGCTGGGAGGGGAAGAAGGCACAGATCTTTGGCGTTGGGGGTGGGGGTGGGGGTGGGGAGTCATCAGGGGTGCCTTGCTGCAGCCGGAGCCGGCAGCCTTGGGGCTGGACAAGGGTAGGAAGCAGGGAGAGGACAGACAGGACACTGGAAGGGGGGTTGAGTTTATCCAGAGGATAGAAGATGTGGGCAAACTCCTGCCAGGAGCTGCTCTACCCCCGGGCCGTCCCTCCATGCACTGCCAGCAGCAAGGACTTAGAACCACGTTTGGCCTGAGGACCAGCAGCAGTCAGCAGGCAGCTTCTTCAGTTGGTTCCGCAAGGGTAACCCAAGGGCTGAAGGGCATGACTAGGCTGCATCTGTCATCGTGAAACATGAGGGGAAACACAATTACCCACCAGATCAGACCCAGTTACAGGAAGTATAAAACCCAAACATGATGTATTTCTGCTTTAGAGACAAATACATCCTCAAATACCATACAACGTATCAAAGTGAAAAGTGAAGAAAAAGTTGCATCTTCTTTTTTTTTT
>CAUYQV010163937.1:0-27715 GCA_963574575.1 Galagoides demidoff
AGGAAGGAAGGAAGGAAGGAAAGAGAAAAAGAAAGGCTCTTGGATGCCCGGTGACATCTCAGACACCATAACAAGTAGTAGATGAGAGAGTTTAGGAAACTTCCTGCACCCATGATGGCACTTGAACTCCTGTCATATAGCATCTGCCCTTCTCATTTTGGTGTTTAAGACCCCCTTAAGTCCTTCTCTGAAGATCCTGAACACACCCTTTCTGTTTGAGCCAGGCTTATCCACTAAAATGTGACAGTTTCTGAACTGCACTATTTTTCTTTACATTTTCCCCTGAGAAATGCCTAGTCCTTCCCTTTCTAGCAAATTCTTATGAACTTTCTGAAAAAGGCCTCCTACAGAAAGCTCTTCCTAACTAATTTCACTCAATTTCAATTAGTTTGGTATAGCAATCATCTTGGCACAAGGGTTCGGGCTATTTGCACATCAAAGATGTCCTTCTGATGACCAATTTGCCTACCACAGGGACTCCATTGGACTTTCTCCAGCCAGGTCGGACCTGGTTTCATACTGTTCTCATCTCCCCCTCACTCTTCTCAGTGCTTTCTGACTACTAGACTGGCAAGTAAGTTAATTAATAGCCTGAACTCACACACTGTGGTTATCAGACCAACCTTGACCATGCTTTCTTTTATGGCCCTTATATGAAGATCTCCAGACCATATGAAGAAATCTTCCTGCCACGCAGCCATAGGTGAGGACCTTTGGTCCACAGAATGGGTCACCTCTGAGAGGATTCTGTTCTCTAGATGAGGTTGGCATTGCATCGCCAAATCTAAGGTATTAAGATAATATCTGGAAATGTCTTAAGAAAATCTCTACCATTTTGTACTTTGTAACATTTTATAGTCCCTAATTAATAACCCTCAAGGTTGCTGTAATCAACTATAGATTTCCCCCACAAGCCCTACCTATTCAAGACTCAGCTAAAGTCCCACTTAAGCAAGATACCTTTCTATCAGACCTGATAACCTCTCCTGACTGACATGGTGTCATTTAAAAGTTTCATTCACTTTTGGTCCAGTAACAAGCTTCAAAACTTTTTTGGAGGCCAGGTATAGTGACTCATGACTGTAATCCTGGCACTTTGGGAGGTTGAGGCAGGATCACTTAAGCTAAGGAATTGAAGACCAGCCTGAGCAAGAGGGAGACTTCATCTCTACAACAAATGGAAAATAAATTATTCAGGCACAGTGTCTCATACCTGTCACCCCAGCTACTTGGGAAGCTGGGGCAGGAGGATCACTTAAGCTCAGAAGTTCAAGTCCAGCCTGAGCAAGAATGAGACCTCTATCTCTATTTAAAAAAAAATTGAAAATTTGAAATTATTTTATTTTTATTTATAAATATTAGTTGTATTTTTTAAGACTTTGGGAAAAAAATAAGAAGTTAACTGATGACTCCATACTGAACCTCAGAGTCAAAGCATTCTATGATAGACATACTCTTATCTGACAATGTGAATGTTACTTTTTTTGCATTATTATATTATTGCTTAACATGTTGTTGCAGCAATCATCTGATTTCTTTTCCAAATATATTTATCTTCGTTCTTTATGAGGTTTTTGTTTCTAGTCCTTATCTTAAACATTGTTATTGATATTAAACTGCCCCATCTGTTCAAGCATGTTGTGTGCCCTTTTCACTAGAGCCCTTAGCACATCAGTTATGTAAAATTCCCTGATAATTCCAAAATACAGTCATCTGTGTGTGTGTGTGTTTGAAACAGAGCCTCAAGCTGTCACCTGGGTAGAGTGCTGTGCCATCACAGCTCACAGCAACCTCCAACTCCTGGGCTTAAGCGATTCTCCTGCCTCAGCCTCCCAAGAAGCTGGGACTATAGGCACCTGCCACAACGCCCAGCTATTTTTTGGTTGTAGTTGTCATTGCTGTTTGGCAGGCCCAGGCTGGATTGAATCTGCCAGCTCTGGTCTATGTGGCTGGTACCTTAGCTGCTTGAGCTACAGGCACCAAGCCCATCTCTGTGTTTTTATTAATTGGTCTGCTGTCTCTTGGCAGCTTATCCACACTTTCTATTCTTTTTTCTTAATCAAATGACAGCTAATGTATATAGAATAGTAGACATTGAAGTAAATAGTTTTGTTTTGTTTTCTGGCTGGACATATCTGTTCTTCTAGGATGTTAGGGTGGAGAATTGAATTGCTCTACTCAGAAATTAGGTTTTGTTGCAATATTTATCTTAAGTGTACCACTGGCTTCAAATTTCTCTATTGTTATTATACTTTGTGCTTAGAGAGGAAGGTGGAGTACCAGAGAATTTTTCTCAGTGTCCCAGCTCAATCCATGGCTTTTGGTCATCCACGTGCTCCTGTGCCACAGGATTACCCGCCCGTGCTCTTCCCTCTACCCAGGGTAGTCTATTGTCACTAGAACTAGGGAAGCCTTTTTGTAGGATACGGTTGTCTTGGTTAGTCTCAGTCTTTTTTTTTTTTTTTTTTGAGACAGAGTCTCACTATGTCACCATCGGTAGATTTAGGTGGCATCACAGCTCACAGCAACCTCAAACTCTTGGGCTTAAGTGATTCTCTTGCCTCAGCCTCCTAAGTAGCAGGGACTCCAGGTGCCCACCACAATACCCAGCTTTTTTTTTTTTTTTTTTGCTGTTGTTATTGCTGTTTGGCCGGCCTGGGCTGGGTTCAAACCCACCAGCCTCGGTGTATGTGGCCAGTGCTGTAAACACTGTGCTACAGGCGCCGAGCCATAGTCTCAGTCTTCCAAGAGGGGATTGGAAGGCCAAAATTCTATTCATTTTGGGAAGCCAGAACTTTGTATAGTAACATGAGACAGAACCTCTTTTCCCTCAGCTGTGAACAAAAAAGTAGATGATAACGCCATATTGTGAGCAAGCTGAAGATTAGAGTTCGCACAAAAGGACAGAAATGAGAGAATCAGAGAAAAGCAATGTAAGTCACCTGTCTCACCCAGACAAGTCCTACCCTATCTGTGTCTTATCATTTATATGAACTAAAAAAAATTGGTTTAAGCAATACTGAAGTTTCTGATCCTTATAATTAAAAGCATCCTTCATGAGCTCTCATGATCTTTCCTTGTAATAACGGAACAAATGCATCAGAAGCCCTGGTTTTCTGATAATACTGTGCAATTTGAACCAGCACCTCGGAAACCAGGTTAAGCCAGTACTTTGGTCATTCTATTCACCCAACAGGGGCAAATCTGACAGAAAAATATGTGATGCATTAATTTCTACTAGGCTACATGAGCTTTGAAACCAAAGAAATTTCACACAAAGTTGTAAACAGCTAATCCTCAACAAATCCAGAAAATTGCTGGGCTCAGTGCCTCATGCTTGTAATCCTAGCACTCTGGGAGGGTGAGCCAAGTAGATTGCCTGAGCTCAGGAGTTTCAGGCCAGCCTAAGAGCAAGACCTCATTTCTAAAAATAGCCCAGCACTGTGTTGGTGCCTATAGTCCCAGCTACTTGGGAGGCTGTGGCAAGAGGATTGCTTGAGCCCAAAAGTTTGAGATTACTATGAGCTATGATGCCATAATACTTTTCTGAGGACAACAAAGTAAGACTGTCTCAAGAAAAAAAAAATCCAGAAAAATTTTAAAATGACAGAGATTTTATTCTTTAATTTTAGCCATAATGCCAAATAATTAAATATAATGAGAAGAAATCATATAATGAGTTCTTAAGTATAAGGAATAATATTCCAATAGTTGATCATTTCTTTGGTAAAACTGGCAAATGTTCATTCTATATTTTAAACCAAGTACAAAAATGAAAAAAAAGCCCCCCTGTATATATAATGAGTTATCTTTCACACACTGTCTATGAGCATGTATTTGAACATATATGTAAATGCTTAAATTAACTCGATATCATGAAGGTAGAATTCACATTTTCAATAAATATGCATGACCATTTATTATCATTTCTTACTTATTCTATACTTTCTGTAGCTCCATAATGTATGAAAATATAGAAACAGCCAAATTCCTATTGATGGACATTTATTTCCAGTTTAAAAAATTGGTATTGTACAATTCTTCATTATAAAAATTAGTTATACATTCTTGTTATTTCCATCTGCAAATTTTACTTTCTGATATTAAATATTTTTATATATATTAGATGACAAACATGTATTTTTCACTGTCACTAACAAAACACATTGCTTTTAAAGACAGAGACTAGCAAGTAAATGACAACACTATCCAATCATCAATGTATTTGATAAAATGTGTAGAAAAATTCAAGACTTTCCCCCTTTTTTTTTTTTTTTGGGACAGAGCCTCAAACTCTCGCCCTGGGTAGAGTGCTATGGTGTCAAAGCTCACAGCAACCTCCAACTCCTGGGCTTAAGTGATTCTTTTGTCTCAGGTAGCTGGGACTGCAAGCACCGACCACAGTGCCGGCTGTCTTTTTGGTTGTAGTTGTCACTGTTGTTTGGCAGGCAGGCCAGATCCGAATCCGCCAGCTCTGGTGTATGTGGCTGGCACCTTAGCCACTTGAGCTACAGGTGCCACCCAAGACTTTTCCCTTTTTGTGTGAGTGGGAAAAGTATGGGGCTGGAGAACTTGACAAAATTAAAGTCCTTCAAACTTGTCAGAAACTTTTCCTAAGGAGATTTGGATTGGACAAATCTAAACTGACTTAGCAATCGGTCAGATCAAAACACAGAGAGTAAAAAACCAAGTACTGTAATTTTTTGACATTTATTAAAAATATTTGCTATCAGTAACCATTTCTGACACTTTCCAAATATTACAGTAAAACTCTGCCTTAATAGCAGAGTAGAAAATTCAATTATGTTAAATACAGTGTTCCATTTTTCCAAAGTTAACCAGGAGCATTATTAGTTTGTACTGTCATTTAAAGTGCACACATAAACTTCAACTGATAGTATACGGTACAGAGGCCAAATGTTACGAAATTCAGCACATCGGCCAGGCATAGTGGATCATGCCTATAAACTTAGCACTCTGGGAGGCAGAGGTGGGTGGATTGCCTGAGTTCACAGGTTCAAGACCAGACTGAGCAAGTTTGAGACTCTTGCCTCTAAAAACAGCCGGGTGTTGTGGCGGGGCACCTGTAGTCCCAGCTACTCAGGAGCCTGAGACAAGAGAATTGCCTGAGTTTAAGAGTTTGAGGTTGCTACAAGCTATGATGCCATGGCACTCTACCGAGTGTGACAAAGTGAGATTCTGTCTTAAAACAAACAAAAAAAATTTTAGCACATCCCTGCTCAAGGTGGTACATAGGATGGGAACCAATTCCAATAAGGTTACAACCAAATTCAAGTTATTTCAGATTGTGTTTGATGTTCTACATTTCAAGTAAATACGTATTACTTGAAATGACTTTATTAAGATTACTTGCAGGATAGCTTAATAAAATTTTCAACATTTACATACTTTTTACTCATTTAGCAAAAAGTACTGAGCACCTACACTTAGTTCTGGAATGTTGTTCTGTAGACTTGCTGGTTTATAAAACCCTATCTACTATGCAAAGATTGACGTTAATGTTCTGACAAGAATCCCTTATGGAACCCTTCTGACCATTATGAATGTTGAAGTTGGCAGAAACATTACATTTTCTTTTCTTTTTTTTAGAGACAGAGTCTTATTTTGTCACCCTCGGTAGAGTGCTGTGGTGGCACAGCTGACAGCAACCTCCAGCCCTTGAGCTTAGGCAATTCTTTTGCCTCAGCCTCCCGAATAGCTGGGACTACAGGCGCCCACCACAGCGCCCAGCTATTTTTTGTTGCAGTTTGGCCAGGGCCGGGTTCAAACCCACCACCCTCAGTATATGGGGCCAGCACCCTACTCACTGAGCCACAGGCACTGCCCCATTACATTTTCATTTTTACAAGATTATTTTACTATTTAAAATACTCTAGTGACTAGAAAATGTCAGTTCCTACGTAATGACTTCAAAACAAAACAGAATCTTCATTTCTGTGTAGATTCTCTGCTGAAGGGTAATCCTTACCATACACTTCACTTTTATAGAATTTATCACCACTATGGACTCTTTGATGAATTAGAAGACCTGAGCTCCAACGAAAACCCTTACCACATGCATCACATTTGTATGGTTTCTCTCCTGTGTGAACTCGCTGATGAGCTTGAAGATTTGACCTCTGACTGAAGCCCTTTCCACATACCTCACATTTGTATGGTTTCTCCCCAGTGTGGACTCTATGGTGGGCTTGAAGACTTGAATACCCACTGAAACCTTTACCACACTGTTCACATTTATAGGGTCTCCCTTCTGCATGAACTTTCTGATGTGCTTGAAGGCGTGAACTCTCACTAAAGCCCTTTGTACACACCTCACATTTATATGGTTTCCCTCCTGTGTGTACCCTCTGATGTGCTTCAAGGCGTGAACTTTGACTAAAGCCTTTTCCACACATCTCACATTTATATGGTTTCACTCTAGTGTGGACTCTCTGATGACCTTGAAGATATGCTCTCTGACTGAAGCCTTTCCCACATACCTCACATATATATGGTCTCTCTCCAGAGTGGACACTCTGATGACTTTGAAGATATGATCTCTGACTGAAGCTCTTACCACACTCATCACATTGGTATGGCTTTTCCCCTGTGTGGACTCTCTGATGGGCCAAAAGAGTTGAGGCTTTACTGAAGCCTTTACCACATTCTCCACATTTATAGGGTTTTTCTCCTGTGTGAACTCTCTGATGAATTTGAAGATTAAAGCTCCAACTGAACCCTTTCCCACACTCATCACATTTGAATGGTTTTTCTCCAGTGTGGACTCTCTGATGGCCTTGAAGGTGTGAACTCCTACTGAAGCCCTTACCACACTCCTCACACTTGTATGGTTTTTCTCCAGTGTGAACTCTCTGATGGCCTTGAAGGTATGAATTCCGACTGAAACCCTTCCCACATTCCTCACATTTGTATGGTTTTTCTCCAGTGTGGACTCTCTGATGGGCTTGAAGGTATGAACTCCGGCTGAATCCCTTATCACACTCTTCACATTTGTAAGGCTTCTCTCCTGTGTGGACTCTCTGATGAACATTAAGAACTGATCTATGATTGAAGCTTTTGCCACATGCATTGCATTTGTATGGCTTCTGTCCAGTGTGAACTCTCTGATGATCTTTAAGTTTTGTACTCCAGTTGAAGACATTCCCACACTCCTTATAAGTTTTCTCTCCAATGTTAATTTTCTGATGGCCTTGAAGATACAAATTTCGACTGAAGTTGTTACTCCAGACATAATGTTTATAGGGTTGTTCCCTATTGTGGACTATCTGAAGATCTTGAAAATGTGAGGCCAGATTGAAGCCATTACCATACTCCTCAGAATTATAGGGATTCCCTTTCATGTGAACTCTATGTTGAATGCTAAGATTTGAACTACAAATGAAACCCTTCCCACACTCTATACTTGTGTAGAGTTTCTCTTTAGTGTGGATTTTCTCATGGACTTGAAGACATGAATTCTCATTAAAGACATTCCCACTCTCCTCATATTCAGGGGGTTCCTCTCTAGTTTCAAATCTAAAAACACTATTAAGGTCTAAGCTATGATTAAAGGCTTTTTCATAAATATTGCACCTATAGGACATCTCCCCTGTGTGGGTAAGTTCATACGTGTTAACAGAGGAGTATTGATTTAAATTCTCACCATATTCACTATATTTATGTGGTTTCCTCTCTGTATGCTCTCTCTGATGGGATTGCAGATGTGAGCTCTCAACATCATCTTCTCTCTGAATATTCTGATGAATATGAAGAACTGAACTATTCCTATAGAACTGTCTACATGGACCGTATGTATAGGGCTTTTTAGCCAACTGAAACTGCTGATGAACTTCAGAGTAGGAGTCATTACTGAAGGCTTTTCTATACTCAGTGCAGGGGAAGGGATTTTGCCTCATGTGAATTGAGTCCTGATTAAGTAAGGATACCTTCATGGCATCTTCTCCACAGTCATGACAGCTGTAATTTTTTTCTTTTCTGTGGACTCCTAGATTATCTTTGTGACATGAGATCCAACTGATGCTGTTACACTTACAGAAATTATTTTTCATGAAAATGTGCTGACATCTACACTGACAATTACATGACTCTGTCAGATACATCTTCCTCCAACAATGTTGGGCCCTCCAAGAAGGAAGCTCTCGATTTTTTATATAATTAGAACCATCTTCTATATGAGTTAATGTATAGTTCTCATCTTCAGAAATATGAATTGGTATTCCTGCCTGAACCTGGCAGAGGGAATCACCTTGTTCTTGTAACTGGAAATTCTTTTCTTGAAAATTTTTCATGGAATCTTGACACCTGATTAACCCATCGGCACCTTGTTGCCAAGGACAGGAAGAAAGCTCTTTGGGAGATAGGTAGCTTAATCGCACTTCTTGAATACTCTTCATCTTTTGTTGATTCTTGTTTCCTTTAAGGATAAAAAGAATTTAGACATACACACAAGTGAATGCTTTATTTGGAGATTTCAAGATTTTATACTTAGGTCATAAAATGAAACTTGAATGAATCAAAAGAAAATTCATGTCACTAATTCTAAGAATTCTTAGAAAATGCCTCTTCTCTGGCTATATGAGGTATGGGTTGAGTACCCCTAATTCAACTATCTAAAATCTCAAACTTTTTGAGGGCACTAGACTCCAGCCTGGGCAACACAGCAAGAATTCATCTCAAAAGAGTTCTTGAGTAATATCTTATCTATAAGCCCCATCCTATCCTCAATTTAAGAAAAAGCTAAAAAGAGGTAGCACTAGTAGCTCAGTTGGCAGGGCACCAGCCATATACACCAAGGGTGGTGGGTTTGAACCTGACCCCAGCCAAATAGCTGGGCCTTGTGGCAGGCACCTGTAGTCCCAGGTACTTGGGAGGCTGTGGCAAGAGAATTGCTTAAGCCCAAGAGTTTGAGAGTTTGAGGTTGCTGTGAGCTGTGATGCCACAGCACTCTACCCAGGGAAACATAATGAGACTCTTTTCTCAAAAAAAAAAAAAAAAGAAAAGAAAAAGAAAGAAAAAACAGAAGTTCATACTGATGACTCTGTGTTATTAGGCTCTGGGGCTTTGATTGTGGCATAACATTTGAAGGTATATCCATAACTACTCAGCTTGGTAATTTTAAGAGATGTTTAGTTGGCTTGGCACCCATGGCACAGTGGTTACGGCGCCGGCCACATGCACAGAGGCTGGCAGGTTCGTACCTGGCCTGGGCCAGCTAAACAACAATAATAACAGCAACAACAACAAAAAAAAATAGCTAGGTGTTGTGGCAGGTGCCTGTAGTTCCAGCTACTTAGGAGGCTAAGGCAAGAGAATTGCTTAAGCCCAAGAGCTTGAGGTTGTTGTGCACTGTGATGCCACACGGCACTCTACCAAGGATGGCATAGTAAGACTCTGTCTCAAAAAAAAAAAAAAAAAAGAGATGTTTAGTGATGTCTCTGGCTTCTCAAAAGGAAAACTTTCAGTTTTTACAATAATATAACATAGGAGGCATGTCAAATAAACTATATGAGAAGTTTGGGCTACTAAACAGAGCTAATCATACTGTTTAGTTTTGAGTATTATCAAAACCATAAACAGTAGAACCTCCATAGCTGACCACCTCTTTATATTGAGCAGCTCCCTAATTTGACCTAATTTTCATAAATCACACATGCACTACGTGTATGTATCAGTACAGCAGGCCTAGTTCCATATGTTGACCACCTCCATATGTTGGCCAGTTTGTTAAAGTCCCTTGAGTGGTCAACTTACAAAGGGCCTAACTGACAAGTCTGAGGGGCAGCAATGGGCAATGCCACTAGAAAAGATGGAACAAGCAAAAGTAAGTGAATGTTGAAAATTAAAGGGAGTTGAGGGGACAGGTACCTCTGAAGTACTTTGAATTGACTAGGTGTGAAATTGGGAGCTGCTGGAGAGTTTAAACAGAGAAGTGACATGTTCTGACTGGTATTCTAGAAGGGAGTCTCTGGCTGCTGTCTTTCTGCTACACAGTTCTCACCTGAACACCCATCTCTTAGGGTTTCTGTTTCCACCACCAGAAGATTTTCTTCTTTCTCTAACTGGGCTATTAGATCTGGTTTGAAGGGCTGATGTGCTATAAAAGAAAAGAAAGGAAAGCAAAAGGTTTTAAGTTTGATGGTATCTACTTTGTCCCAATTTGTCAAAACTTGACTGAGTGTGGCTTGCTCTTATATCCCTTCTACCCTAGTACTTCCCACCCACTCTAAGAAACTAGCTTCATGATTTTCCTTCTTTTTTTCTTTGCGATAGACTCTCACTCTGTCACCCTGGGTAAAGTGCCATGGCATCATAGCTCACAGCAACCCCAAATTCCTGGGTTCAAGTGATCTCTTCCCTGAGCCTCCTGAGTAGCTGGGACTGCAGGTGCCTACCACCATGCTTGACTAATTTTCCTATTTTTAATAGAGATAGGCTTTCATTCCTGCTCATACTGGTCTCACTCAAACTCCTCAACTAAAGCAATCCACCTGCCTACGCCTCCTGGAGTGCTGGGATTACAGGTATAAGCCATCACACCCAGCCTATGATTTTCTGATTAATCCTTCCTTCCTGTATTTCTCCTTACAAAGATAAGCAGATACACAAATTCTGTGTTAGGTACTCATTCCCCCTTCTTTTTCCCATGAATTGTAGTAGACTAGTAATACTCTTGCACTATCTTTAGTACAGATTCCTAGAAATGGACTATCTTTAGGGAAAATTCCTAGAAACTGATTGCTGGGGTAGGGTAAATACCTAACTGTGTTACATATTGTCAAATTCCCCTCCATAGGGGTTGTACCATTTTCCATTATTTCTTTCGATGTATGAAAATGCTATATTTGCCACAGCTTTGCCAAAAATAGGTATATTGTTAAGTTTTTGAATTTTTGCCAAACTTCATGGGTGAAAAATGATAATTCAGTAGAATTTTAATTGGTATTTCTCTTATTTTTAATGAAACTTAATACTATGCATATGTATACATATTTAAATGTGTGTATGTGTATGTACATGAATATATCTGCATACACAAATACATCCCTCCTAGCTATATCTCCTGAGACCAAGAAACAAAGACCTAGCATCCAGACTTTGATGTGCAATACCATTCCCTGATATAAGGGAAGGATAATTCCAGAGAGCAGCAGAAGATGAGCAGAGAACATCATATACTGCCATAAAGTAAGAAAGTGCTCACAGAAAAGAAAAAAAGATTGGGGGCAGGTTACAAGGGCACAGAGCCAGCTCAAAGGACCCAAATTTGAGGTAACATTACCATCAAAATAATGACAGTAATAAATTGTAAACCATTTCATTTTATTATTATTTTTTTGAGACAGAGTCTCAAGCTGTTACCCTGGGTAGAAAGCTGTGGTGTCATAGCTCACAGTAGCCTCAAACTCTTGGGCTTAAGTGATTCTTTTGCCTCTGCTTCAGCCTCCCAAGTAGCTAGGATTACAGGCACCCACCACAATGCCTGGCTATTTTTTGGTTCTAGTTGTCATTGTTGTTTGGCAGGCCCGAGCTGGATTCAATCCTGCCAGCTCCAGTGTATGTGGCTGGCTCCCTAGCTGCTGAGCTACAGGTGCTGAGCCAATTGTAAACCATTTTAGAAAAAGAGTTCATGGCCAGGCATGAGAGATAAATGGCCATCATGTGCCTCCAGATGCAATTCTCTCAAAAGGATACTCTACCTGTGTAGTGTTACCACTTGCAGGGATCATCTGAACCTAATTCTGAGGAAACATTAGTAATACTCTATTAAAAATAGGGGGAGGGATGACAATACCCTTATAAAAAAAGTCACTGTTGGGCGGCACCTGTGGCTCAAAGAAGTAGGGCACTGGCCCCATATGTTAGAGGTGGTGAGTTCAAACCCAGCCCCTGCCAAACACTGCAAAAAAAAAAAAAAAAACAGTCACTGTCTTCATGACAAAGAAATGCTATGGAAATGTACTAAATGAGAGAAGACTAACGAGACATGGCAACCAGACTAGACTGTAGACTAGATCCTGTTCTGGAGAGAGAAAAATATGCTTTAAGAAATATAAGTGGGGCAGCACCTGTGGTTCAATGGGTAGGGTGCCAGCCCCATATACTGAAAGTGGAGGGTTCAAAGCTGGCCCTGGCCAGCTAAAACAGCAGTGGCAACTGAAACAAAAAATAACTGGGCATTGTAGCAGGCACCTGTGGTCCCAGCTACTTGGGAGGCTGAGGCAAGAGAATCACTCAAGCCCAAGAGCTGGAGGTTGCTGTGAGCTGTGACACCATAGCACTCTACTCAGGGTGACATAGTAAGACTCTGTCTCAAAAAAAAAAAAAAAAATATATATATACACACACACACACACACACACATATAAAAAGTGGGCCTCTTGGCCTACTTGTCCTGGCAATGGAGGCCCATTCACTTTCTGTGGTGAACGTACCCTATTCTGTAAGCCTGTATCTTGCTCTTACTCTGTAAATCCTTCTCTTCCTCAATAAACTTTGTTACACGCTCACTTTAAAAAATATATAAGTGGGTGGCGCCTGTGGCTCAGTGAGTAGGGTGCCTGTCCCATAAACTGAGGGTGGCAAGTTCAAACTCAGCCCCAGCCAAACTGCAACAAAAAATAGCCAGGTGTTATGGTGGGTGCCTGTGGTCCCAGCTATTAGGGAGGCTGAGGCAAGAGATTCGCCTAAGCCCAGGAGTTGGAGGTTGCTGTGAGCTGTGATGCCATAGCACTCTATAGAGGATGACAAAGTAAAACTGTCTTAAGATCTTAAAAAAAAAGTGATTTCATAATTAAAATGAGAGTATAAGTCATAGATTAGACAAAAGTACATGTATTATAGCTGTACTGGGGACATGTGAGAGAAAATTCCTTTTTTTACAAAATAAACTATGCAGGAAAAGATTAACATTGTCCAAACAGAAGTCTGGCTTTTGCCCTTAGTTGCTGAGGGTAATCTTTAAGTCCCTGGACTATCCTGCCTGATAACAGCATCTTCTGTTTACCAAAGAGGCCTTGGGCCACGCCACATAGTTAAACAATGTGATTTATAATGGGGGCTGTAAGCCATGTGGTATCATCATAACTTCTGGAGGGGTGGAGTCTCACATCAGGCACCCAAGTGGTCAACCATATCCAAATGACCAAGCGCCAATAAAAACTCTGGACACCAAAACTCAGGCTGGCAATATTCCATGTGTATTGTCATACATCATTGCTGGGAAGAATAAATCCTGTAATGACTCGACTAGGAGGACTCCACCCTATGGGCCTCTTCTCTTGGTTGATTTTGGTTGATTTTAATATGTTCCTTTCCCTGAAATAACCACTATGAGAATAACAGCTTTCAGTGGTTAAGAACCACTGATTAAGAGAGAAAGGACCATAGTTTATGTAAATTACCCTCAAGTGGTTTAGACAAAATATGCATATACATATATTTTCATATACACATAAATAAATCTGGAGAAAGAACATAAGTGCAAATATAAGGCAAATGGGGTAAAATGTTATTAGCAGTGAATCAAGGTACAAAGCTATGTGCGTGTTCTTGTTCTTTTACTTTTGCAAATTTACTGTAAGCTTAAAGTTATTTACAAATACATTGTTAAAGAAAAAACAAAAGTGCCTCCAAAAAGTCAAAATAAGGCTGGGCATGGTGGCTCATGCCTATAACCCTAGCACTCTGGGAGGCCAAGGTAAGTGGATTGCCTGTGCTCAGGAGTTCGAGACCAGCCTGAGCAAGACTGAGACCCTGTCTCCACTAAAAATAGAAAAACTAGCCAGTGTTGTGGTGGGTGCTTATAGTCCTAAAGTCCCAACTACTTGGGAGGCTGAGGCAAGAGGATTGCTTGAGCATAAGAGTTTGAGGTTACTATGAACTATGATGCCGTGGCAGTCAAATAAACAAATCTAAAAAACAAAGTCAAGGTTTTTCTTTTTTCTTGAGACAGAGTCTCACTTCGTTACCCTCGGTAGAGTGTTGTGGCATCATAGCTCACAGCAACCTCAAACTCTTGCTCAGGGCTGGTCTTGAACCTGTGAGCTCAGGCAATCCACCTGCCTTGGCCTCCCAGAGTGTTAGGGTTACATGTATGAGCCACTGCGCCCAGCAAAAAATCAAGTTAGTGAATAGTTACTGGGGCCTTGAAAATCAAAAAAGCTGGATGTAGGGCATGGTGGTTCACGCTTGTAGTCCCGGAACCTTGAGAAGCTGAGGTAGTAGGAGGAGTGAATTCTTAAGGCCAGGAAACAGTGAGCTCCTATCCTCACAAAAAATAAAAAAACTAGCTGAACATAGTGGCATGTGTATGTAATCCTAGCTACTCAGGAGGCTGAGGGCAGAAGGATCACTTGAGCCCGGAAAGTCATGGTTACAGGAGCTATAACAGCATTACTCCAGCCTAGAAGACAAAGTGAGACCTTTTCTAAAAAAAAAAAAGTTGAGCAAATTAATAAACTGGATTGATGACAAACCAATGGAGCAGGACCACCATTTGCCCGTTTTACAGTTGAAAAGGAAGGACAAACATTTGCCTGGAGAGAATCATCAGAAACATCTTGTCTCTGTTGTATAGGTAGGACTTCTGAAATCATTTTTAGATTTTTGAATAACTGAGTCATAGTTTCAAACAACTGAGCACAAAGACACTCCAGGAGGCTGCCACTGAGTTGCAAAGGGCACCTGTTCTCACCCACTAGGAGCAGGTTCTTGAAATTCTCCAGCATCACATCTCGGTATAGCCTCCTCTGCGCAGAATCCAGTAGCCCCAGCTCCTCCTCTGTGAAGACCACAGCCACGTCCTTGAATGTCACCATCTCCTACAATACCAAACACATGCAGACTATGACAGCGGGGCAGCATTGAGATGTAAAGGATAGGAACCTATTCTGGATTTGGAGGGACTTGAGTCAAATTTAAGTAGCTGCCTTCTTTTTGCCTTCCATACTGCTAATTCCATCCACCAAAAGGGCTGTAAGAGAAAAAAAATCCTTGCACTTCAAATTGTTATCGTTTGTTAGTACTCATATAGGTAAGCTCCTGGAACTCTGTTGCATACTGGGTTACTAATACTTTAAATTTTACCAATAATGACATTTTCCCCACAAAAGTTCTAGTTTCAGCTCGGCGCCTGTGGCTCAAGTGGCTAAGGTGCCAGCCACATATACCTAAGGTGGCGGGTTTGAATCCAGCCCGGGCCCGTCAAACAACGATGGCTACAACCAAAAAATGGCCGGGCGTTGTGGCGGGCTCCGGTGGTCCCAGCTACTTGGGAGGCAAAGGCAGAAGACTCGCTTGAGCCCAGGAGTTGGAGGTTGCCATGAGCTATGATGCCACAGCACTCTACCCAGGGGGACAGCTTGAGGCTGTCTCAAAAAAAAAAAAAAAGTTCTAGTTTTAACAATATCTGATGGTATTCCTTTCCCATACACATCACACAGTTGCCAAACTTACAGGCTATTAGTCACCCTTATTGCTCAAGTAGGTAAGTCACCCTCTGTGCCACATCTGAGGACTCCAGTGTGGTTGTGGGCACTGCTCTGGAGCCTGACTGCCTATGTCCACATCTGGATGCTCTTGCCCTGTGCTAGCTGTGTGATCTGGGACAGGTTTCTTTTCTTTTTTTTCTTTGAGACAGTCTCACTTTGTTGCCCTCAATGAAGTGCCATGGCACCACAGCTCACAGCAACCTCACTCTTGGGCTTAAGTGATTCTCTGGCCTCAGCCTCCTGATTGGCTAGGACTACAGGTGCCTGCCAAAACCCCAGCTATTTTTATTTATTTTTCATTTTTTTATTTTTTTTTTACCCCAGCTATTTTTAGAGACTAGGTCTTACTCTGGCTCAGACTGGTCTTAAATTCATGAGCTCAGGCAATCCACCCACCTTACACGTGTGAATCACCACACCCAGCCTTTGGGATAGGTTTCTTATCCTCTGATGTACATGCAGAAGCCTATACCACAGGGTTCTTGTAAGAAAATGAGCAACCACATGTAAACCATTTAGCAACAGTGCCTAGCACATAGTAAGTACCTGGTAAATATTAGCTACATTATTAATATTTTCATCTTGCCTTTTATCTCATTTCAGGGCTGCACAGTAATTCAAAGAATTGATGATCTGGAATATCATGAACTCATTCAATTAATGCCCATTTGGTTTCTGGTTACCTATTATAAACAATGTTGCAAAAACATATGCCCAGGGTAGTGGGTTCACACCCGCCCCGGCCAAATTGCAACGAAAAAATAGCCAGATGTTGTGGCAGGCACCTGTAGTCCCAGCTACTCAGGAGGCTGAGGCAAGAGAATTGCTTAAGCCCAGGAGTTTGAGGTTGCTGTGAGCTGTGATACCATGGCCCTCTACCCAGGGCCACAGCTTGAGGCTCTGTTAAAAAAAAGAAAAATACCAAAAATGTAGAAATGGCAATGTTGAAAAATAATGTACTTTAAAGTTTTGAAATCATAATGGTATTTCCCCCCAAAAAGATTTTTCCAACTTGGTCTATATCTGGCCAATAGTGGACATAAATACTTAAACACACACACTTTGACAATCTCAGAAGCAAATTTGAGAAGTAAAAACCAATTTTTTTTTTTGAGACAGAGTCTCAAGTTGTCCTGGGTAGAGTGCTGTGGCATCTCAGCTCATAGCAACCTCCAACTCTTGGGCTTAAATGATTCTCTTGCCTCAGACTCCAAGTACCTGGGACAACAGGCACCTGCCACAATGCCTGGCTATTTTTTGGTTGCAGTTGTCTTTGTTTGCTAGGCCCAGGCTGGATACAAACCCACCATCTCTGGGGTATGTGGCTGGTGCCCTAGCTGCTGAGCTACAAAACTGCGCCGTAAAAACTAATTTTTAAATAATTCATTTTGTAGACCCTGAGGTCTCTTCTTCCATGTAGACTGTCTTATAAGATTTTGCTGTGGGAAAATTTAAAATTTTTATATGAAGACCTTTCAGTACTGCATGGTTCTAGCTAGAGTTCAGAGTATCAAAATCTCAGCTCTGAATAAAGAACTCTGGTTTGGTTTGGTTTGCTTTTTTGTCTGTCTTTCCACTCAAATAGTACACTTGAAACTCTTGACCCAAAAGGCTTTGGAGTTGGCCAGACACTTATCTTCCTGTATGAATATGGACCTCTCATCTTCATCCTAACAGTGCAAATGATTCCAAGGTCCCCCTCAAACAGTCCATTTGGGACCACAACTAGTATGACAGATAGAAAGTGCCTGCATGTCCTATGGTATGACTTAAACTTTTAAATCAAGTACCTGTATTGCTCTAATAAAATTATACGTGAATAATGAAACTCACAAAGAGACACAGACACATAGAAAGCTTCAAATTCAGAAAAAAGAACCTAGCTCATACTGTATAAAAACATCTATTTCCGGGTGGCACCTGTGGCTCAGTGAGTAGGGCGCCAGCCCTATATACTGAGGGTGGCGGGTTCAAACCCGACCCCGGCCAAACTGCAACCAAAAAATAGCTGGGCCTTGTGGCAGGCACCTGTAATACCAGCTACTTGGGAGGCTGAGGCAAGAGAATTGCCTAAGACCGAGAGCTGGAGGTTGCTGTAAGCTGTGACACCATGGCACTCTACTGAGGGTGTCGAAGTGAGACTCTGTTTCTAAAAAAAATAATAATAATTAAAAAAACCCATCTATTTCCCTCCCCTTCAATATGATCCTGTTAGACAAAACTATAGTTTAGGTATTCTTTTTACAAAAAACCTGTAGCATCACTTATAGGAATTTTTTTTTTTTTTTTTTAGTTTTCAGCCCCTAGAACATTCAAGAAATATAATTTCACAATTCTCTCAGAATTTCTTTTTGAGTAAAGATTGTATATAGGAAACTGATACTATAATATAAAACTGTAAGAACCCTCAGGAGCTTAAAAACTTGTGTGGGGGGAATAACTTAAAGAAAAGGAGGAGGAGGGTTAAGAACAGTTCACTGAAATATTAGACAATAAAAATTAAGTGCTATTGACCAGGCAAGGTGGCTCACGCTTATAATCCTAGCACTCTGGGAGGCCGAGGCAGGTGAACTGCCTGGGCTCATAGGTTTAAAACTAGCCTGAGCAAGAGTGAGACCCCATCTCTAAAAAGAGCTGAGCATTGTGGGGGGCATCTGTAGTCTCAGCTACTTGGGAGACTGAGGCAAGAGAATCGTTTGCGCACAAGAGTTTCAGGTTACTGTGAGCTATGACACCATGCTCTCTACTGAGGGTGCCAAACTGAGACTCTGTCTCAAAAAAAAAAAAGCTATATTTTAAGTGGGGAAAAAATCCTAACTCAAAATTGTGCCTATTACTGCAACTATGGTTATAAATACATATTTAGAAAACACCATGGGGGGCGCACCTGTGGCTTAAAGGAGTAGGGCGCTGGCCACATATACTGGAGGTGGTGGGTTCAAACCCGGCCCCAGACCAAAAAAAAAAAGAAAGAAAGAAAATGCCATGGGGTAAATAAAAAAACCAGAAGAAACGTAGAAATGTGTGGGATTTTTAATTTGTATTCTCTTTTACACTATTATCTGTGAAATAAAAATGACAATAAAATAAATTAAAAACTAAAAGGAAATTTCAGAAAAGGCAAAAAAAAAGCAATATTAAATACCTATTGTTGTTCTTTACCCTGGACAAAGAAAGGGAAAAACAAATGTGTCCATTGACTGTGAAATGAGGTAACATGTTAGATGACAGAAATGAAAATCAACTCACCTGGAATTTGGTCATTTTCTCCTTTTTCTAGGGTAAGTCAAAGACCTAAGAAAGCAGAGCAGGGTTACACGAAAGAAACCATGAGAGAAAGGGAAATGTTATCTTTGTGCAAATTAGAAAAAGGTGCCTCTCCCCCAGCAGAAGTGATCACATGTATCCTCTAAGCCTTAGAGCAGGTAGCATGGGCTGGATTCCAGCTACCACTGGGCTGGAATGCCACAGCACTCCACCTAGGGCAACAGTGTTTAAGACTTGGTCTCAAGAAGAAAAAAAAGCTAATCATGAACTGTGTGTGGATAAGGCAGAGCCTTTCAACACCATCTCAGAGAGGTCTGCTACTCCAGTAGGACACATGCCCCCCTCCAAGTCCCTTCCCACATGGCCACTGCTGTAGAATCCACCAGATGTATGCACAACTGACAAGTACAAGTATGAATGTGCTGCACAATCAGCAGAGGAAGATCTGTTTTCTTTCACTTATCCAATATTTACGGATCATCTTCTAAAAGGGATACAGTTCCCAGATAGATGCCAGAACAGAGTCCTTTGGGAGAGCATGGAAGGGGCCCTCCAACCCAGACTTGATGGAAGAGTAGGATGGAAAGGTTCAATGGAGAACACAAGGTCTGCTCTTAACCCCGGCGGGGTTCCCTCAAAGACAGGGAAGTTAGCAGAGTATGACAGAATGTTAGAGGATACCTGGAGCAAAAGAGTATGAGCTAACATAAAATCTTGAGCATCCCTCGGCTCAGCGCCTGTGGCTCAAGTGGCTAAGGCACCAGCCACAAACACCTGAGCTGGCGGGTTTGAATCCAGCCCAAGCTGCCAAACAAGGACTGCTACAACCAAAAAAAAAAAAAAAAGGCGGTGCTTGTGGCTCAGTGTGTAGGGCGCTAGTCTCACATACTGAAGGTGGTGGGTTTGAAACCGGCCCGGGCCAAACTGCAACAACAACAAAATAGCTGGGTGTTGTGGCGGGCGCCTGTAGATTACAACGAGACTCTGTACATTATAATGAGGCTCTATCTCTAAAAAAAAAAAAAAAAAAAAAATCTTGAGCAACCCCCATTGTTGGCCATGAAAAGAGAAATCAGACATGCCTCGTCATGCCACCTTCCCTCCTTGGAAGTATAAGCTATGCAAGACGAAGCTTGAACCACAACTGCAGGTCCTCAATTCACTCAGCAGATCTAATGAGTCTATGTCTGGGGCCTTCTCTCTGATTAACAGACTCCTTAACTTAAAACATTTCAAGCCTTCAGGGCAGCAGTTCTCAACCTGTAGGTCACAACCCACAGGAACCGTATTAAAGGGTCGCGGCATTGGGAAGGTTGAGAACCACTGCTTTAGAGAAAGCTTCATCACTTCAATCAATTACAAATCAAAGAATCTTTAAACCCATCTATAACTTATAATTCCCTGCTTTGAGATGTCTTAGGCCCAAACCAATGTTTACCTTCTGTGTATTGATTAATGAGTTTATGTGTAATTCCTTTCTCCCTTAAATATACAAAACCAAACACAGCAAGTCCACTTGCTCTAGGCTTCCTGGGTGTGGCACTTGGCCATGGTCACTTACACTTGGCTCAGTAAAAAACCTCTAGAAATCATTTCCCAGAGTTTGAGTTCTTTTTTATTAACAAGAGGAAGCAGAAGAGGTGGTGAGAATAAGTCAAGAGTCAAATTGTGTGCTTCAGAGGAACAGCCTCATTTAATCCTCACTAGTGGGTGAGACTATCTGTATGACAATTCTACAATTAAGAATACTGAGGCATCCAGACTTTATGGCTAGTGCCTATAGTCCCAGCTACGTGGGAGGCTGATGCAAGAGAATTGTTTAAGCCCAAGAATTTGAGGTTGCTGTGACCTGTGATGCCATAACACTCTACTGAGGGTGACATAGTGAGGCTTTGTCTCAAAAAAAAAAAATTGTTCAAGAGCCTACAAACATATTTTGGGCAGTGCCTGTGGCTCAAAGGAGTAGGGCGCCAGCCCCATATGCTGGAAGTGGCAGGTTCAAGCCCAGCCCTGGCCTGCAAAAAAAAAAAAGAATAATGAGGCCCCAAGATTTTCAGTTACTTGCTCATAATTATCCAGTTAGCCAACAGAACAGCCAGAATTCTTAGTCCAGAGTTTGTGTTCTCAATTACCAAGACAGTGGCTCTCAATCTGCCAGATCACTGGTTATCATGGAAGTTTTTAAAAACACCAGTGCCCAGGTGGCAATCCAGGATCTATAAATCAGGATCTGCCAAATAATAGCTTTTATGAATCCCTCCCCATTACAGTTTGCAGAGAGGGTTGCAAACCACAGAATATAACATGAATAGAGGCAACAGTTTGCAAGCTGAGCCCATGCAATTAACCACGAGGCAATGCAGCCTCACAAACAAAGAAAACACCAGCCAGGAGCAGAGCAGGCCCAGGCCTGCAGATTCCACCTCCCTGTTTTTCTCTATTACAAGATACTCCTGGAGCTGTCACTAAGAGAAAAGAACAGTGATGTGAGTTGAGGATGCCTTTGTAGGCATCTGGTGGTTAAAACATGTGCACAGCTGTCTTAGGGATGAAGTTGAGATTCTTAGCAAGTCACACAGAGAGGAATCTTCCATTTTTATCTGCTCATTTTCCCTAGGAACCCTTTTTCCCCTACAGTCTTCAGCAAATCACTTGATCTCAGACACCACAAGGCTCCAGACCATTCCTTGCATGTGCTGTTCCTTCATTTCTTTTTCACCTAGATTGGGGTCAGTAAACCAGTTTTTGTAAAGAGACAGTGAATATTTTAGGCTTTGTGTGTCACGTGCTTTCTCTGTTCTAAGTCTTTATTTCACTCTCAAAATAACTCTATTAAGTAGATGCTAATACGATTTTAATGAAGAAGAAACAGGCAGTGAGAGATTAGGATACTTGCCTAACATGCTGCTAGGAAGTGGAGGAACTGGCCAGGGAAAAGGGTTGTAAAGTACAGAAACCAGGGGACCCTTAATCCCCGCGATGTACAACCCCTGGTCCCAGCACTAAGCCCGGGATGCGCAAGCAGCCCCACACTTGAGAAGGCTCATTCAAAAGAAACACAAGCCCCGCCCTTCGCCGTAGGTGCATTCTCTTCCCCAAGGTCAACAGCCTGGGTACTTCTGGTCATAGCAAAACGCTGAAAGATCGGTGTGGACGCAGGGAGAGGGATACCGGGGAGAGGAGGGCTCACCTTTCTGGGAGGAACGAAGGCCACGGCCTCGCGTACCTGGGGCGGAAGTGACTCTGCCTACAGAGACCTCCTGAACTACGCTTCCCAGAATTCCCGACGGGAATGGGGACACAGCCGCAGCCTCCTGTAGCGGAAGTTATCCGAGTATACAGGATTCCCAACTACACTTCCCAGAATTCCCGGGACACGCCCTCCCGACAGGAACAAGGACACAGCCGCAGCCTCCTGTAGCGGAAGTTATCCGAGTCCACAGGCGTCCCAACTACACTTCCCAGAATTCCCGGGACACACCTCCCCGCCCGCCCGCCGCCCCGCCTTCCCAGGGTAGAAGTGCGGGCTTCTAAACCCAGGACCTGGATTATTTCTCAACCTGAGGGGCGGGCAGAACGAATTCTGTAGCTCTACTTTCGTAGGCCCGTAATGTTTCCAAACAGAAATCTGTGAGATTAGGCCTGCGTGGTGGTTCACGCCTGTAATCCTAGCACTCTGGGAGGCTGAGGCAGGTGGATCTCCTGAGCTCAGGAGTTCGAGACCAGCCTGAGCAAGAGGAGACACCCCCCCCACACACACACACATGCATGAAAAATGAAAAACTGAGGCAAGAAGATCGCTTGAGCACAAGAGTTTGAGATTGCTGCGCTATCACGCCATGGCACTCTACCAAGGGCGACAAAGTGAGACTCCGTCTCAAAAAAAAAAAAAAGCTGTGAATTTTATATATGTGTGCGTACATATATACATGTATATATTTGAATATGTATATAAAGATACATATTTTTTCTCCAGGAGACTATATTAAAGGCGCCTTTCCTGGAGCGTAAGAATTTCGGACCCTGTGGATCTTCTGGACAATTCCCAGAATCTTCTGCAGGGAAGCGCTTCCTGCAAATTGGCTCAATTAATTAATTCTATACTGCTAGTCGCCCCCACCTCCCTTTTTCTAATTAATTCCATCTGCTAGTCGCCCCCACCTCCCTTTTTCTTTTACAATTTCTTGGCTTTATGGACCGGACCAAGCCGAGCCGTCAGCTCTGTGATGGTGCTCCTAGAAAGCGCGCAGTTCCTGACGGAGCTGACCAGGTTGTTCCAGAAGGGCAAGGCGTCGCGCAGCGTGTACATCACCTTGAAAAAGTATGATGGTAGAACTAAACCCTTCCAAAGAAAGGTTCTGTGGAGGACTTTGAGCCCGCAGACCAGTATCTCTTGAGAGTTACAGATGGGAAAAAGATAACCGCTGTCGCGAGTTCGAAGAAAGAGAAATCAATTTCAGATGACTTATTCAAACCTATTGGGAACTAACATGGATGGGCTGAAGAGGGACAAAAAGAGCAAAAGTAAAAAGAATAAAGCTGCACAGGGAGAGACACTGAGTTTCCTGCTATCATCAACTAACCCTGAATTGCTATTTTTCCTTTTGGCCACAAAGCTAGGTTTCTGGTACCCCGCGCTAATTGTTCTCATGTGGCATTAGTTCTGGGTCATTTTGCAGAAAAAGGTTGCAGTGTTTACAGGGTAGTTGTGATGAGAAGTCAGTTGATTTTAGATCTAGCTAATTGCTCTATGCTGCATGGTTTTATCTTCCTGGATTATACATTAAAAGTCCCAGTAATTGTCCCTGTGAAGAGCAGTGTATCCTGGGCATTGTGGCAGGCGCCTGCAGTCCCACCTACTCTGGAGGCTGAAGCAAAAGAATTGCCTAAGCCCAGGAGTTGGAGGTTGCTGTGAGCTGTGACTACACAGCACTCTACCGAGGGCAACAAAGTGAAAATCTGTCAAAAAAAGAAAAAAAGGGACGGTGCCTGTGGCTCAATGAGCAGGGCCCGGGCCCCATATACGGAGAGTGGTGGGTTCAAACCCACCCCGACCAAACTGCAACAAGAAAATAGCCCGGCGTTGGGGCGGGCACCTGTAGTCCCAGCTCCTTGGGAGGCTGAGGCAAGAGAATCACCTAAGCCCAAGACCTGGAGGTTGCTGTGAGCTGTGATGACACGGCACTCTCCCGAGGTGACAAAGTGAGACTCTGTCTCTTAAAAAAAAAAACCCAAACAGTGTATCATCTAACATCGCTTTCCTGGTAAAAACAATTTCTTTTCTTTTCTTTTTTTTTTTTTTTGCAGGTTCTGGCTGGGGCTGGGTTTGAACCCACCACCTCTAGTATATGGGGCTGGTGCTCTACTCCTTAAGCCTCAGGTGCCGCCCACAAAAATAATTATTTTTTTTAGGTGGCTCCTGTATCCCAGTGGCTACGGCGTTGGCCCCATATACCAAGGGTGCCAGGTTCAAACCCCACCACCAAAACAGCAGTGGCAACTGTAACAAAAATAGCCTGGCGTTGAGGCAGGCACCTGTAGTCCCAGCTACTCAGAAGGCTGAGGCAAGAGAATCGCCCAAGCCCAAGAGCTAGAGATTGCTACTGATACCAATGTTTCAGATTCTTGGTCTCCAAGATTTGAAGAATGAATGGAAGGACCATAGATCAGTGGTAAGACAGGATTTATTCACAGAAACAAAGAACCCAAAAAGTACAAAAACCAAAGGTCCTGGCAGAGAGAATCCGGGTGGGAAACAAACTCTCTTGCTCCTCCTCTGAAGTCTTCTCCAGGCTCTCTGCTCAGGGGTATATATAGTCTACAGGGGATTGTTTAGTCAGAACTCAATGTTTACCTTTAGGGAGTGGGTCTTCTCAGTTATAGCCAGCTATCTAATGAATTCTCAGGCCTTGGAAACTGACATGAAATTCACCAGTCAGAAGAACACGGGGAGAAAACAGTAAGGCACCAGTGTCTCCTCCAAGGTCTCCAGTCCTTCCGGCTACTGGAGCCTCCCAGGATCCACCTGCCTACCCTTCAGCTCACTGGTTCCACTGCCAGCTACAGCAGCACCAACACCACCAGGGCTAAGGTGGCAGGTCTTGGCGACTTGAGGGGAACAAAGTGAAACTGTCAAAAAAAAAAAAAAAAAGCAGTGTAACACCTAACACATCACTTTCCTAGCAAAAAGAATTTTTGGTGCCTGTGGCTCAGTGGGTAGGGAGCTGGATGCATATACCGAGGGTAGTGGGTTTGAACCCAGACTGGGCCAGCTAAAACAGCAGTGCCAACTACAACAAAAATAGGTGGTCATAGGCTCCCTGCCTGTGGCTCAAGCGGCTAAGGTGTCAGCCACATACACCTGACCTGGCAGGTACGAATGTAGCCCAGCTGGCCAAACAATGGTGGCTGCAACCAAAAAATAGGGGGCCTTGTGGCAGGCGAATGTAGTCCCAGCTACTTGGCAGGCCAAGGCAGGAGAATCGCTTGAGCCCAGGAGTTGGAAGTTGCTGTGAGCTGTTATACCAAGTCACCCTACCCAGGACGACAGCTTGAGGCTCTGTCTCAAAAAAAAAAAAAAATAGTCAGGTGTTCAGGTGGGTGCCTGTAGTCCCAGCTACTTGGGAGGCTGAGGCAAGAGAATCACTTAAGCCCAAGAGCTGGAGGTTGCTGTAAGCTGTGATGCCCCAGCACTCTACCACGGGTGACAAAGTGAGACTCTGCCTCTTAAAAAAAAAGGAAGAAATTCTGTTTTATGTATATATTATTTTCTTCTTCCATTAAAATTCTTTCTTCTTTTCCAAGATTCCTGAGATGTCATATGACTTTCTATTTATTTATGTATTTATTTTTTGTAGAGACAATCTCACTTTATGGCTCTCAGTAGAGTGCCATGGTGTCACACAGCTCACAGCAACCTCCAGGTCCTGGGCTTAGGCCATTCTCCTGCCTCAGCCTCCCAAGTAGCTGGGACTACAGGTGCCTGCCACAATGCCTAAAAAAACTGCTATTTTTTTCTTGCAGTTTGGCCAGGGCTGGGTTTGAACCTGCCACCATTCTTTCCTCCATTCTGTTGATCTTATTTGGTATCCAGACTCTGAACTCGATTTCTGACATCTCAGCCATCTATTTATGGATGGGGTCTTCAGTTGCATCTGCCATGTCCTTCCTTGGGAGGGTTGATCTACTCTGGTTATTCATGTTGCCAGAGTTTCTCCTCTGATTCCACCCCATGCTTAATTTACACTGTTTGACTTTTCTCCTAGAGCTTTACCAAGAACCCACTATGGCCTGAGAAACTGGGGACTTCCTTGGTTTGAGGGGGGCTAAGTCACTCTGTCTTATTTTCAGCTGGTCTCTGTTCTACCCTAGTAAATCAGTTACTCTGGGTTGAAGTCTCAGCTGTGTTGAAATATCAGCAATTAAGTCACCCTGCCCCCCACAGACAACAATTGGAAAATGAAAATCACACCTTCCCACAGTCACACACCCAGGGTAGCACTTTGGATAGTTCTCAGCCCAGTTCAAGGGATCCAAATCAATTGTCCCAATCAGCACTGGTCTCAGGTGGGGGAGTTCAAAATGTCTCTGGCAAATAGATATCAGGGGTCTGGCTGGCAGCTCAGGTATGACTGGCTCTGGTGCTCTGTGAGGTCAGAAGGACCAACCCAGCAAATAAATTTGTCTGGGAAGGCTGATGCCTCCTTCCCCACCTTGCACCTCTGTCACACCCAGTCACTGGTAACCCCAGTGGGGCTGGGGCTGTGACCCAGTTCACTCCAATGAGCAGAGGCCCCAGGGGTTTATGCCTGCCTGAGTCAGAGAGAGATCTATGTCTCCTCAGGCATGTCTCTGTTCTCAGCCACTATCCAGCAGGGGGAGGTGAGGCCTGACAACCTTGGGTGCTTAATGCAGGTGGAGCAGTTCACTCAGTTCCAGCCCCGCCCGTGATTGCTGTTGCTGGCAGAACAGCACAACTTCACAATATTTGTTTCTGTCCTGGTTGTCAGATGCTGCTTGAGGTGACAGAAACTATGACTCAGTTCTGGGCAGTGCCAAGCAGTTGGAACTCACACTGAGCTGTCAGTTCCTGCCTCTGTCTGCCCACCTTTGTTTCAGCTACAATCCCCTGGGGGCCAGGTGCATCAGCCCCTCCCTGGAAGTCTGCCAGCACTCTGAGTGCATATTCTAGTCCCTGCACTCTTTTACTCATGTCCAAGATCTGTCTGCCAGTACCTGCCACCAGACAAGGTGCATGGCTTCCTCTGGTTGCCCAGAGAGACAGGGTGTGTCTGTCCAGGATAGCCGCCCCTGGGGTGTGAGCCTTATTGTTTCCGATACTGCTGTTGTTCTACACCTGGGGGCATCACCACCGTTCCTGCATGGTTCCCTCTCAGCTGACCATCCTCTCCTTACTCCCGTGCTACAGAATCAGCACAGCCAAGCAAGGGCCCTTCCCCTGTCCACATCTCTCGAGAACATGCCCAAGAATCTGGAGTCCATGGGGGACAGGCTTCCAGACCTCAGGTGAGAGTGGAGGGGAGTGCTGGGATTTCAGAGTTGCAGGTAGAGAATATATACAGTTTTATTAAGGTGACCAGACGTCCTGCTTTGGCGGGACAGTCTCAATTTTTAACAATTTGTCCCGCGTCCTGCGGTGTTTTTAAGAAGTCCCAATTTTTGGAAAGAATGCATGACAAGCTAGGGAAGGGTGGGAAACGGGAAGGGAATATAGGGTTTTCAGCTGCTGAAAAGGTTAATGTAACTCCATTTGGGAATGAAGAGGTTAATGTAACTTCATTTTTTTAATTAATTGATAGCTGTATACATTAATGCAAACATGGGGTACATTGTGCTGTTTTCATATACAATTTGAAATACTTTCATCAAGCTGGTTAACATAAATTTCATGTCATTTGCTTAGTCATTGTATCAAAACA
>CAUYQV010163940.1:0-13452 GCA_963574575.1 Galagoides demidoff
GTCTTTTTTTTTTTTTTTTAAGACAGAGCCTCAAGCTATTCCCCTGGGTAGAGTGCCATGGCATCACAGCTCACAGCAACCTCCAACTCCTGGGCTCAAGCGAGTCTCCTGCCTCTGCCTCCCAAGTAGCTGGGACCACAGGTGCCCACCACAACACCTGACTATTTTTTTGTTGCAGCCGTCATTGTTGTTTGGCGGGCCCGGGCAGGATTCAAACCTGCCACCTTAGGTGTATGTGGCTGGCACCTTAGCCACTTGAGCCACAGGTGCTGAGCCACAGATTAGATAGTCTTAGCTGATTTTTTTTTTTTTTTTGAGACAGAGTCTCACTATGTCACCTTTGGTAGAGTCCTGTGCATCACAGCTCACAGCAACCTCAAACTCTTGGGCTTAAGTGATTCTCTTGCCTCCATCTCCTAAGTAGCTGGGACTGCAGGTGCCTGCCACAATGCCCAGATATTTTGTTGTTGTTGTCATTGTTGTTTAGCTGGCCTGGGTGTATGTTGCTGGCTCCCTATGGCATCCTATGCTATGGAAACCACCCAATCTTAATTGATTTATCTTTGACTTCTCTGATTATTTTTTTTGCCAGCTTTACTCTGGGGGTTGATCACCTTTAATGATTTCTTATTTTGGTCATTGTACTTTTCAAATCCAGAATTTCTATTTGCTTATTTTTTCTTAAATAAATTTTTTGTATTTTTTAAAAAATATTCTCTCTCTGGTAAGAAATAAATCTCAACTTTTTCTTTATTTCTCTAGATAGTATTTTCTTTACTTCTTTCAGTATATTTATGATAGTTAACTTAGGTCTTTGGTGATTCTAAATTCTAGGTTTCTCAGGACATTTTTTATTGACTATTTTTCTCTATTCTATGACTCATAT
This sequence comes from Galagoides demidoff, assembly GCA_963574575.1. NCBI lineage: Eukaryota > Metazoa > Chordata > Mammalia > Primates > Galagidae > Galagoides > Galagoides demidoff. Next base: position 887 of record CAUYQV010163940.1, read on the forward strand.
TTTCCTGTGTCTTTGTATGTCTCACTTTTTGTTAAAGACATATTATTTTAAATAATACAATGTCGCCATTCCAGAAACCAAATGTTCTTCTCTGCCACTTGTAAGTATTTGTTGTTGTTGCTGTTTTGGGGTTGTCAGTATATATTGACTTTCCTGAAGTAATATTTTGAAATCTGTATTCTTTGTCATGTGTAATTACTGAAGTGTCTGCTTGGTCTGTTAATTACTGGACAGAGATTTCCTCAAACTCCTTGAACAAGTAACCTTTCAAACTTTACCAATGGACTCTATATGCAAGCTGTACCAACCATGCTTCTAACTCTGCAGCATTCACACAACTGATTTTTCCTTCACTTCTTGAATGCATAGAAATTTAAAATCAGCTAGAGATGCATATTAAGAGTATTATTAGGCCTTTCTTGAAAATGCACACAGTGAAGGCCTGCACATCTATGTGACCAGAGATATGTCAAAGGTTTTCAAAACTCCCATCTAATTTCTTTTTTATTTTCTTTTTCTCTCTCTCTCTTTTTTTTTTTTTTTTTTTTTTTTGCTGTTGCCCAGGGTAGGACAATTGTGTGTCAGTCTAGCTCACAGCAACCTCATACTCCTGGGCTCATGTGATCCTCCTGCTTGAGCTTCACCAATAGCTGTGACTAGAGGCAACCACCACAATGCCAGCTAATTATTCTATTTTTTTATTAGAGATAGGATTCTTGCCCTTGCTCAGGCTGGTCTTGAACTTCTGAACTCAAGTGATCCTCCTGCCTCAGCCTCCCAGAGTTCTAGGATTACAGGCACGAGCCACCTTTCCTGGCCTGTATATCTCATTTCTAAGTTTTCCCTATAATTTCTTTTATTAAACTTATTTGTCTCAACTATTATCCCCTTCTCAGGCATGTCTAATGTTAAGAAATTAATTATAATTGTTTGTAGTCAACACCCCTGGGAAAAAGCCTGTTTTCATTGAGTGAGCTTTGAGGCAGGTCAAATAGAGAGAAGTCTAAGAGAGGAGGATTCCAGGGAGATGACAAATGAAATAATGACAAATATCTAGAAATGTGCTCTTCAGGAGCTCTGAACATGATCTTCTCACTTCAGTGGCTGTTAGGCTGCTGATTTCCAAGCTACTATAATTATGAAGTTGTTCATTTTTAAGTTACTGAAGAGCTAGAAAGAGGGTACTGATAATAGGGAAAATTAGAATGCCATAAAATTCACTTTACTAAAACTAAATTTAGCCATTTTTAGTGAACAAATAGTTCCCAAATTGTTGCAAGATTTGCATTAATTTCCAGAGTTCTGAAAACCTATATTTTGACAGTGTTTGCAAGGTTTTTTATTGCTTGTTTGGAAACTTCTGGGGGTCCTTATTCTCTCATTTTGGAAGTACTTTACCTACATGCATTCTTAAACCTCCCATTTATTTAAATATTTTGAAATTGTTTTCATTTGTAAAACCAGCAATTTCCAAAATATTATATTTCTGTGAATTTAAAAATTTCTAACCATTTTTGTGTTTTTCTTCTATTTCTTTACTGTATTTTTTGTCTTACCACCATCTCTCCTGATATAATCAAGCATGTGCTAGATTATATCTAGCACATGATTTAGACCCTGTTTTTATATTTTCCATAGAACCTAGCAAAATTCTTAGCACGTAATAGAAATCTGTAGGTCCAGTGCAAGTCCCCACACTTAGAAGAGTGAAGGTTCCTTAATAGATGCCCAATATTTCTTGCAAAAAGCAAGGCACAAGCCAATGTTTTCTAAGTGACTTGTGTCTTTTTTCTAGCTCCCTCTGTGTCTCATGAATTCTTTTTTATTCCAGACTACTGACCTGGCACCATAATATTCTTTGAGCCATTTCAAAGATGAAAGAATAGTAGGATTATTCAAGAGGAAAAACATTGCTGAGCCAGAGGTCACATAGACTCAGTTCTAGTCCAAAATCTTACCTCCTCTTAAAGGTAAGTCACTTTAAGAGTTCTCTTAGCTTCTTTTTTTTTTTTTTGCAGTTTTTGGCCAGGAGCTAGCTTTGAACCCACCATCTCCAGCATCTGGGGCCAGTGTCCTACTCTTTTGAGCCACAGGCACCTCCCTCTCTGAGCTTCTTTTCTTCGCTTATGTAAAATAAAGTGACAAATAATTCTTGGGTCACAGAACTGCAGTAAGGCTAAATAAGAGTATGGGTAAGCACTTTGTAAAGTATAAAATGTACACAATCGAAATGTGTTACTGAGCCCAATACTACTAGTTTTGCAATTTCTAGTGAAACTTTGATGATTCACAGCAAGCATTAACTGCTAAGATACCTACTCACTTTTGCGGACAGGCAACTAGGGCATTTTCACATTGTACCCCTGGTAAATTAAATTCTATACAGATAATGTTGATATTCATAAAGAATTTAGGCTTGCTGAAGTGTGGTGTTATATAAAATAAAATTGCATTAATAAAATTATTTCTATGCTTTAATCTTCAAAAGCAGATTCTCGGAGAACTGCTTTGTACTGTGCAATTGGAAGAAAATTGGGCCATGATAGCTCATCACAGCCACAAAGGAAGGCTGTATGTAATAAAATAAAAATGCTTTCAGTGTGCAAACTAAAGGAGGTGACTTCCTTTAACAATGTAACTCACATTAGGTGAAATTTTATATGGTTTATGCTGGAAATATTAAGCATTTCAAGAATTTCTTCATATTCTTATAGGTCTTTTAAGTGAATCTCTAATTGTAAGGATAATCCAGATCAATTAATGACAATTTTATAAAGTTGTGTTTCGAAACCCACGACTTCGTTTGAAGTCTTTCAGCACTCATTCCTCTTGCTAGTGCTCTGATCTGACTATTTTTATCATTGAATTTTCATCGCCTTCTACTGTTAGCTCTATCATTAAGCTAATGTATTTAAAAGGAACTGCTATGTACTCTGCATATGATACTCATGGAATATCTGTTTTTAATGGACTAGACACTGAGAATACCGAAATGAGCAAGACAGAGTCTCCCTCTTCCTAGTGCTTTGGGGCTAATAGGCTAATTATCACGAGGGTGTTGAGAGAAGTTATTGTAGAGATAAGTTTAAAATACTAATGGTGCACATAAATTAGGGCAACTAATTTTTTCTGTGGTGCTAGAGAAGTCTTCAGAGAAGAAACACTAAGTCGCCCTAAAAAATTAAACCAGATTTCTCCAAGGAAAAGAAATTGAGTTTGGCTCTCCAGGAAGAAAGACTAGCATATGCAAAGGTATGGAGACACAGAGGTTGTGTACAAGAATATGAGATAGAAAGAAATGGAAAGACGGTCTGGATAACCACACCACAGAGTTCATGGGCAAACAGTAAAGTTGTTACTTAAAAAGACAATGACATCACGCTGTGGAAGATTTTTACATCATGTAATAGAATTAGGCGAATCTCTGAGGAATTTTTAAATGGGAAAATTTTACCTGAATTGTATAGAAGTCAAAGTAGTAAGAATAATGATACAAACCTACTTTTCTAAGTCAAATCTACTTTTCTTTCTCTCACATTTTCCAAAGTGTATGAAAAGCATGAGATATAGCATTGAAATGCTACATTTCTCATTACAAATGCTGAGTTATCTTCATGCATTCATATCCACTAATTACTACTGGTAGTTATTAGGCTACCCAAATTATGTAATATGTTAACTATATAATCACCCTTCCATCACTCTATTAAATTTATTTTGAAAAATACTTTGAAAACTGTAATTTTTTTTTGCATTTAAAACCCTTACAACTTTGTTATGAGAGAGATTTCCCTTAAATGTCCCCAGAAAGCTAAGGCTGTCCACAGTATGTAAGACAAAGACCAAGAACGCCTTTTGACACCTGTGTTCAGTGAGCCCAGGTAGGAGGCAAGATTCTGCAATGTGGACAAAGAAAACAATTAGCGTGGGTATTCCCTATTTGGCTACACCACCACCAGTGGTTACCCCACCATCAATGGCTACAACACTTGGTAAAATTATTAGTGATGCCACATTAAAAGACCATTCTCCACAGGTAACTGTCAGCCCTCTAGGAGGCCCAGTTTCTGTCAGGAACCCCACACCTTGTATTTTTCCAAGACTCGTAGACAACCCTTTGTCAGATCATAATCCTCTATTATTTTTTTCCCACACACAAATTTATGTGGTTAGGAACAGTTTACATTTCTATGGCAATAGTTATGGAAAACATTCCCTCAAACTTGACTAGCTGTAAGGTTTCCCACACATAACAGTCCTTTCAGGTTCTTATCCCGCAACTACACTTGAGATTTTACGCGTTTCTCAAAGATACGATGCCTTTCTGGGGCTCTAGGATGATGTCACATCTCCAGATGCCATCCTAGTATTTAACTCACTTCGATTACGGGCATATTTTGCTGCGTGAAGAAGGCTACACTTCACAGCTCATCTGTCAGGAAAAATGTGTGTGGCTCTGGTAGTTTGGGACTATCTTGTGCCTCAAAGCTCTGTCCACCTTGGGCCTCCTGCCCCGGAGTCACCACCAAGCTTTCCCGGGAAACGCAGCCTAAGCAATGTGGACTTCTGGTAGCTGGGAATGTCACTCAGGGCCACCATGCGGGGTCAACAGTGGGCGGGATCGAGTTTCCTTATGCCACAGGTGGCCTGTAGGGTGCGTGAGGCTACCTGGCTGCTGCTCCGCCTGGTAAAGCCAGGGCAGTAATTCTTTGTACTAAACCTCTACAGAAAGTGAGGGAACAAATGGCTGCCTGTGGACACGTTCGGATCTGGCTTAAAAACGAATAGGGCTTAGTAGGTCTGCTCACAGTAATTCTGAAAATATGGGAAAATCTTACCCTCTGTCCTGGAGTTTTTCTTTGTTCACATGGAGTGTTCACCACATTTTGCTTCTTCAACAGGGCTGCAGGGTTAGTTGACTATGACCACATTTTTTCCAGGTGTCTTTCTTTTTTCATTCACCATAGAATAAATGTTAAGTTCTTTTCAAGAAATTAGGGGTTTGGAGCTCGACGTAATTTACTAGATTTGATGCAAACGAATCCACATTGTTACTTGCCCTTGGCCTTGCGGTGACTCTGTTCTTGAGCAGCAGCAAAGCCTGAATGACTCGCAAGAATCACCTTGTCCTATAGTGACTTTGCCCAGCAGCGTGTTCAGCTCTTGGTCCTTGTGGATGTCCAGCTGCAGGTGACGAGGGATGACGCGAGTCTTCTTATGGTGCACAGAGCAAAGTTGCTGAGCAGCTCCAGGATCTCAGCGGTCAGGTGCCCACAGGGAACGTGAGACTCACCCTAGGTAGAAAAACCAGTCTTGGGCTTCGCATGAGCTTTGCTGCCCTGCTTGCCACATCCAGACATCCCGGCCTAAGTAACTAATTACAAGATGCTAACCTCGAATATTTCTTTGATGTTTATCATCAGAAGTCTTATAAAATGTTATACACACACACAGACACACACGTGTTTCTTAGAAGCAAGGAGCTAAAAATTCTCCTACAGGGTCCTTTGAATTGTGCCCACAATCCATCAGATATTTGCATGAACAATGGGTAATCTTAATTTGAGAATGAATTGCCATTTGGAAACCCTGTTCCTGAGTAGTCAATTTCATTCATACTTCTTTAAATATTCGAAATATTTAAATTTATGATAATTAGGCCATAACAAAACGTGTACATAAATAGAAAATCACATTAACTGCTCTGTCTTCATAATAGTCATAGCTCCCTTACTGTTAAACCAGCTTGAAAATTTGGAAGAAATTCAATGTCAGCCTTCAAAGAGATTTAATCGAAATACATGTGAATTCTCTGAGTAAGACATGGAAAAGGTGGCTATCTATAAATATTCTCCCTCATACAAACTAAATAAATGTGTTCCTAAGTGCTGATGAGCAATTTAGTGTGTCTTCATCACTATTGGTCTTATTTGTTATAATATCCTTTTATAGCTTTCTGTATATGTGATGTTTACTGCACCTGCCTAAGTTTCCTTAAGTACCTAAGTGACAAAAACAGGTGCCTTAAATACTTAAATTAGAACAGAGCTGGCATGTTAGAAATATCTGATTATTTCCATTTTTATTTATTCATAGCATGCGTTTCTTTGTGTTCAAGTATTTTAGTTGAATCAGGTGAGACTTGACGTTCTTTGCCAATTTATTACAGAAAAACTTAACATAATGGACCATTAAAAGAATCTTTATTAAGAAAGGATTCTATGTGGTACAAAGGAAAGAGTCCCGGACTGAAAATCAATGGGATGATAACTACTTGAAACTAGTTTTTCCATTCGTTATTTTAAAACTGAACAGCCCAATTTGCTCATCCTCTGTCCATTTTCTTGACCTAATTCCTTTTTTTTTTGTTTTACTTCTTCCTTCATTACATTCACTTCCTAATTATCTTTCTCCATCTTTCACCAATTATTTATATGCCAGGTACAGTGACACTCTTATACTTTTAATGAAATTTACCCGTGAATTTACCTCTAATAATCAGGCACCTCGGGCTTTCTGAATTAAAAGTTAACCAATCCAGTAAAGTAGTCATTTGAAAACAGCTAAAAAGAATGGCAAGACTTTCCTTTCCAGAAGGAACCAAGACATATGTAACATTTAAAAGAGTTTTACTACTAAAAATGGTCACCCCAGTATAATTCAAGGCACACTGAGATTCAAGTCACTTTGGGACAACAAGGACAAGATTTTCCTCCCACTTTATAAAACAGAAAACAGAGACACAGATTTAAGTTTTCAGAGATGTCTCTTCAAGCCTTTGTTTGAGTTCTAATCTGTTCTTGTGTGACATGGAACTACTTGAGGGCATGGAAGGAACCACTAGAAAGTCAGCCATCAGAAACTTGACAAAGCTGAAAGGGCTTGGAAAAGTTTATATTCCCACCTAACAGTTCCTTTGATTCAGTTTGATCCTTTCCAGGTTTGTTTAAAAGCTTTTTTTCCCCTTGAGGTTTAGAACAGATTTTAGTAGAAATATTTGACCCCTATTACTAAGATGATACACTTCTGAAAAGTCCATCCAATGGCTGTAATACAAAGTCTTTGTACTTGTTAAAGACTCAACAAATAGGAATTTTGACTCTCATCTCACATCATATATTAAAAATTGACATGAAATAGATCATTGATTCAAATAAAGAGCTAAAACCATAAAACTTCTATTTATAAAAATTATAAGAGTATATATTTGTGACTTTAGACTAGATAAAGATTTCCTAATAAGACACAAAAAACCATGAGCCATAAAAAATTTGTACAATTTTATTTCATAAAATTTAAAAGTATTTGTGTTTCATGAACCTCTAATAAGAAAATGAAAAGTCAAGATGTAGATTAGATAAAATATTTATAAACATGCATCTAACACAATTTATATTTATGGTATGCAAATAATTCTTACAGCATAATATGGAGGAAAATAACTTGATTTAAAAATGGTGAAAAATAGAAAGTAAGGAAATGCTCAAAACAAAAAGTTGTGGCCATATCAAAAGGACACAGGAGCAAGCTAACCTGTAAAAGTTCTCCTTGGCCAAAGTCAGAACAATTTAACTAACAAAATAGAGTAATATATAATTACAACCCAATATAAAATATCCACCCTGGCATGAATTATCAAAGAAATAAATGTGAGGAAAATAACACTCTTTCTTACAGAATAATTTTATTTTATTTTTTAATCTTCAAATTTTATTTTTATTTATTTATTTTTTTAAGTTAACTTTTTTTTTTTTTTTTTTAGTTTGGCATTCATTTTGGGTACAAAGATTTAGATTACACTGATTGTATTTGTTAGATAAAGTCCATCTCATATTTGCGTCCTGCCATTAAGAGGTGTGCCATACACCATGTCCTCTATCCCACACCCTCCTGCCTGCCCTTTTCCCACTAACTTATGCCCCTACCCCATCCCTTGTGTTAGTTCATCTACTGCCTTCATATTAGAATTGAGTACATTGGATTCTTGCTTCTCCCTTCTTCTGATGCTTTACTAAGAAGAATGTGTTCCACCTCCATCCAGTTTAATATAAAAGATATAAAGTCTCCATCTTTTTTGATGGTCAAATAGTATTCCATGGTGTGTGTGTGTGTGTATATATATATATATAAAATGTTTGTGTATAAATATATACATATATATGTGTATATATATTCCATATATGTGTGTGTATGTATATATATATATGTGTGTGTGTGTGTATATATATATATATATATATATACGTATATATATATATCAATCACAGCTTGTTAATCCATTCCAGGGTTGGTGCATTCCAGGGTTGGTGGACATTTATGGACACCACATTTTGGCAATTGTAAATTGAGCTGAGTGTCTAGGGCAAATGTCCTTATGAGAAAAGAATTTTTTTTCTTCTGGGTAGATGCCTAGTAATGGGAATGCAGGATCTAATGGAATGTGTAATTTGAGTTCTCTGAGGATTCTCCATACTTCCTTCCAAAAAGGTTGTAGTAGTTTGCAGTCCCACCAGCAGTATAAAAGTGTTTCTTCTCTCCACATGCACACCAGCATCTGCAGCTTTGAGACTTTGTGATGAGAGCTCTTGTCACTGGGGTCAGGTGATATCTCAGGGTAATTTTGATTTGCATTTCTCTGATGATTAAGGATGATGAGAATATTTTTCATGTTTGTTAGCCATTTATCTGTAATCTTTAGAGAAAGCTCTATTCATGTCTCTTGCCCAGAAGATTTTCAGTTTAATTAAATCCCATTTGTTTATTTTTGTTGTCGCCATTGCCATGGAAGTCTTCTTCATAAAATCTTTCCCCAGACAGATATCTTCAAGTGTTTTCCCCACACTTTCTTTGAGAATTTTTATTGCTTTATGCCTTAGATCTTTTATACATCTTGAATCAATGTTTGTGAGTAGAGATAGGTGCACTTCCAGTTTTAGTCTTTTAGATGTGGTTATCCAGTTCTCCCAGACACATTTATTGAATAGGGATTCTTTCCCCCAATGTACTTTCTTGACGGTTTTATCAAAGATCAGATGGCTGTAAGATGTTAGTTGCATATCATGATTTTCTATTTGGATCTAAATGTCATTGTCTCTGTTGTTGTGCCAATGCCATGCTTTTTTGATCACTATGGCCTTGTAGTATAGCCTAAAGTCTGGTAGGGTAATACCCTTGGCTTTGCTCCTGAGAATTACCCTGGCTATACAGGGCTTTTTCTGTTTCCATACAAAATGAAAAATTATTTTTTCCAAATTTTGAAAGTATGATGATGCTATTTTAGTGCATTGAATTTGTAGACTGCATTGGGAAATATAGACATTTTGACAATGTTGATGTCTCCATTACATAAGCATGGTATGTTCCTCAATTTTTTGTGGTCTTCTACTATATCTTTTCTTAGAGCTTTATAATTTTCTTTGTAGAGGTCCTTCACCTCTTTTGTTATGTATATTCCTAGGTATTTCATTTTATTTGAGGCCACTATAAATGGAATTGTGTCCTTGATTAGCTTCTCATCTTGGTGGTTATTGGCATATACAAAGGCTACTGATTACTGGACATTGATTTTATATCCTCAGACATTACCATATTTTTTGATCACTTCCAGGAGTCTTATGGTTGAGTCTTTAGGTGTAAGATTGTATCATCGGCAAAGAGTGACAGTTTAACCTTCTCTGTACCCATTTGGGTGCCCTTTATTTCCTTCTCTTATTTGATTGTATTGGCAAGAACTTTCAGCACTATTTTGAATAGTAGTGGTGATAGAAACCAACCTTGTCTGGTTCCAGTGCTAAGTGAAAAAGCTTTCAATTTTATTCCATTCAGTATAATATTATCTGTGGGTTTTTCATAGATAGCTTCAATCAGTTAAAGAAATGTGCCACCTATGCCTATATTCTTAAATGTTCTTGTTAGAAAAGGATGCTGAATTTATCAAATACTTTTTCTGCATCTATTAAGAGAATCATATGGTCTTTGATTTTTGCTTCTGTTGATATGCTGAATCATATTTATGGACTTGAGTATGTTAAACCAGCCTTGCATCCCTGGCATGAAATCTACCCCATCATGATGAAAGATTTTTTTAATATGTAGCTGTAATCTATTGGCTAGAGTTTCACTGAGAATTTTTGTTTCTATATTCATTAGAGAAATTGGTCTGAAGTTCTCCTTCTTAGTTGGGTCTTTTCCTGGTTTTGGTATGAGGGTGATATTTGCTTCAGAAAACATGTTGGGGAAGATTCTTTCCTTCTCAATTTTTTTGGAATAGGTAATGAAGTATGAGTATAAACTCTTCTTTGAAGGAGAGGGTGCAGTTCCAGGTATTGATCCATGTCCTCCCCATTGTAAAATTTCTGGGCATAGAGTTCCTTGTAGAACTCAGAGATGATCTCTTGTATCTCTGTGGGTGGCATCTGTTGTTTTTTCTCCTTTATCATTTATGATTGAGGTTATTAGAGATTTTTACTTTTTGGTTTCTAGTAAATTTGACCAAAGCTTTTTCAATTTAATTTATTTATTCAAAATGACAACTTTTTGTTTGATTAATTTTCTGAATGATTATTTTGTTTTCAATTTCATTAATCTCTGATTTAATTTTGGTTGTTTCTTTTCTTCTGCTGTGTTTAGGATTAGATCGTTCTTCTTTTCCCAGTTCCATAAGATGGTTCACGAGTTTGCTGATGCCCTCTTTTTCTGTTTTGAAAATATAGGCATCTAATGCAATAAATTTCCCTCTTAAGACTGTTTTTGCTGCATCCCATAGGTTTTGGTAACTTGTACCTTAATCCTTGTTTTGTTTGGGGAAATTAACAATTTCATCTTTTATCTCTTACTGAAACTAATTATTACATAACAAAAGGCCATTTAATTTCCATGTCTTTGTGTGTGTATGAGCATTTTTGTTGAAGTTGAATTCTATCTTTATTGCCTTGTGGTCTGAGAAGATACCAGGTATAAATTATATTCTTTTAATTTTGGTGAGATTTGGTTTGTATACAAAGATGTGGTCTATTTTGGAGTATGTACCATGGGCTGATGAGAAAAATGTATGCTCCTTAGCATTTGGATGGTATTCTGTATATGGTGTTCTGTATATGTTTATTAATCTCATTTGTTCTAGGGACACATTTAAGTGCTTTATGTCCTTGTTTAGTTTCTGTTTAGAGAATTAGTCTAATTCTGTCAGAGGGGTGTTAAAGTCCCTAGCTATTATGGTGCATGGGATATCATATTGCTCAGGCCCATCAAGGTCTATTTCGTAAATCTGTAAGCATTTACGTTGGGTGCATAAGTATTTAAAATTGAAGTGTCTTTTGTTGTATTGTTCCCTTCACCAGTACAAAGTGTCCATCTTTGTCTTTATTAACTTTAGATGCTTTAAAGACAATTGTTTCTTCAAATAAGATTGCACCCCCTCCTTTCTTATGATTTCCATTTGCTTGAAATACTATTTTTCTATCCCTTAACACTGAGTCTTGATTTGTCCTTCAAGACTGGATGTGTTTCCTAGAGGCAGCATATGGATGGCTTGTGCTTTTTTTTATCCAATCAGCCAGCCTGTGAATCTTCAGTGGTGAATTATATCTTGCTTTTGCTGGTTATTTGGTCTCTGACATTTATTTAGAGAATTGATAAGTGGAGCACACACTATATTCAGCTCACCACCTTCTCTCTGTGCTTCCTGAGCTACAACTCCAGGTAAGTTGCCAGTGCCAGGTATGGCTGGGTTCTCTCTTTTTCCCCAGTCACACCAGAAGAGCTCAGCTGAACTATCCTTCTGGGACAGAATAATTTTAAATCATATGTGTAGATATACTTCTCACTAGGAGGTAAGTCTCTAATTTGTATTATATTTACTAACTATTTTATGAAGGGAGGATTAGGAGGCAGTACAAGTATCCTAAAATTTATTTATGGAATTTTCCATTCTTGACTTTTGATAACAAGGAAAAAAATCTATAAAGGCAGAAAACTGTCATCTAAATAACCTGATGAGGAAAAAAAGAGAATACATCATTGATATAGTGCTAGAGTTTGAATCTCATGTTGAAATTTGATTCTATATGTTTGAGGTGAAACCTGGCAGGGAGGTGTTTGGGTCATGAAGGTAGATTCCCCATGAATGGACTAATGCCCTGGGGGTGAGGAATGAGTAAGTTCTTGGTTTATTATTTCCTGTGAGAGTTGGTTGTTAAAAACCCTCATGCTTCCAATTTCTCTTGCTTTCGCTGGTCAAATGGTCTCTGCACACGCCAATTTTGGTTCCCCTTCTGCCATGAGTAGAGGCCATCAGAAGCCCTCACCACGTTGATCCTGGTACTGAAAGGGCCAGACCAGCGCCATTTTGTCATTTGCTGCATAGGCTCTGTTAAACCGCAGGGCCACTCCCTGCTGCCTTCCCCCACACCTGCGTGCACGTGCACAACCATTAAGCCGCTGATTGAGACACCTTAGGCAGACAGCTGCCATACCACCATAATAGGTAATGAGTTTCAGTCCCTTGAACAGCTCCCATAATAGGTAATAGGTTTCTACTGAAATTCAGGTATTCTCCTTCAACTACC
>CAUYQV010163942.1:0-53370 GCA_963574575.1 Galagoides demidoff
ATGCAAATCAAAACTACTTTGAGATATCACCTAACTCCAGTAAGATTAGCCCATATCACAAAATCCCAAACCCAGAGTTGCTGGCGTGGATGTGGAGAAAAGGGAACACTTTTACATTGCTGGTGGGAATGCAAATTAATACGTTCTTTATGGAAAGATATCTGGAGAACACTTAGAGATCTAAAAATAGACCTGCAATTCGATCCTACAATTCCATTATTAGGTATATACCCAGAAGAAAAAAAAATAACATTACAATAAAGATGTTTGTATCAGAATGTTTATTACAGCCCAATTCATAATGGCCAGATCATGGAAGAAGCCCAAGTGTCCATCAATCCATGAATGGTTCAATAAACTGTGGTATATGTACACCATGGAATACTATGCAGCCCTAAAGAAAAACGGAGACTTTACCTCCTTCATGTTTACATGGATGGAGCTGGAGAATGTTGTTCTTAGCAAAGTATCTCAGGAATGGAAGAAAAAGTATCCAATGTACACAGCCCTTTTATGAAACTAATCTATAGCTCTCAAACGAAGGATACAACTTAATTCTAGCTCAAGAATATGGGGAGGGATGGGGAAGGGGAGGGGAGAAGGGCGGTTGGGTGGTGGGAGGGTGATTAGAAAGATCACCTACATATCTGTCTAACAAGGGTACAAGTGAACTATTCTAGAACTAGAATGTAGATGTTTTGATATAATGACTAGGCAAATGACATGAAATTTATGTTAACCAGCTTGATGAAAGTATTTCAAACTGTATATGAAAACAGCACAATGTACCCCATGTTTGCATTAATGTATACAGCTATCAATTAATAAAAAAAAATTTAAAAAAAAGGAGAGAAAATGGAATCATATATGAAATGTTCAAGAAAAAGAAACCCACAAAGGAGAAAAAGTGGAAGACAAAAAGAGAAACAAAGAACAGAAACATAACATAGAAAATGATAACAAATATGGTAGATATCAATTCAAGTATATCAATAGTTACACTAAATTTCAGTGATCTAAATGTATCCATTAAAATACAGAAGCTGTCACAGCAGGTCAAAAACAAGATTCAAGTGCATGCTGTATACAATAATTGCACTTTAAATTCAATATAGACACACATAGGTTAAAAATAAATGATAGAGGAAGATATACTACTTTTAACACTAATCAAAAGGAAGTGGAAGTAGTTATATTAAATGCAGACAGAGAAAACTTAAGAGAAATGAAAGTTATTGAAATGAAGAAGGCCATTACATAATGATAAAGGGAAAAATTATCTAAAAAGAATAATCCTCATTGTACATGTGCTCAACAAGAGAGCATCAAAATACATGAGACAAAAAATGATAGAACTGCAAAAAAAAAAAATTTATGAATCCACTATCATAGTGGAAGATTTTAACATTCTTTTATCAGAAATAGACAGGTCCAGCAGGCAGAAAATCAATAAGAACATAGTTGAATTCAACACAACCATCAATCAACTGGATTTTATTGACATCTATCTATAGACGACATCACCAAACAGCAGCAGAACATACATTCTTCTCAAGGACGATGGAACATTCACCAAGATAAATCACATTCTGGGCCAGAAACACACCTTAACTACTTTTTTTTAAGTATCATATAAAAATAAATAAATAGTACAATATAAAGTCTGTTCTCAGACCACAATAGAATTAAACCAGAAATCAGTAACTGAGAAATAGTTGGAAAATCCCCCTTAAAACTTAGGGATTAAACAGTACATTTCTAAATAACATAGGAGTCAAAGGAAAAAAAATCTCAAGGGGAATTTTTTAAATTGGGCTCAATAAAATGAAAACAAAACTTACCAAAACTTGCTATATACCATGAGACCACTGAGATTTATAGTGTTGCATCATATATTAGGAAGAAAGAAAGATCTAAAATCAATAATCTAAGTCCCCACCTTAGAAAACTAAAACAGGAAAAGCAACTTATATCCAAAGTAAGGAGAATAAAAGAAATAATTATAATTAGAGGAAATATCAAAAGGAGAAATAAGAAATCAATAAATTCAACAACAACAAAAAACCTGCCTCTTTGAAAAGATCAGTAAAATCAAATTGAGAATAAAGGATAAATTCTTCAACTTGATAAAGAATATCTACCAAAAACCAAACTTAACAGTGAGAAACTAGAAGCTTTTATACTAAGCTTATGAATAGATCAAGAATGTGCCCTCTTATGACTCCTTTTCAATATTTACACTACTTTTCAAGTCTTAATTAATGAAATCAGCCAAGAAAAGGAAATGAAAATACCAACTGGTTAGGACAAAATAAAGCTATCTTTGTTCACAAATGACATATATAGCCATGTCAAAAATCAAAAAATGTCATCAAAATCTTTTGGAACTAATAAGCAATTATAGCAAGGTAGCAGGATATAAGGGTAATATACAAAAAGTCAATTGATTTCTTAAATATCACAATGTATAGCAGATTTTGGTATTAAAAACACATTACCAAAAAAAAAAAAACCCATTACCATTGGCATTGGTGCCTCAAAACCGTGAAATACTTAGGTATATAAGATTATTATACCTTATATTATTATGTAAGAACACACATAAAAGACTTATATAAAGATTACAAAATTCTGCTGAAAGAAATCAGAACAGAGTAAATAGTAAGAACAAAAGGTAAAAGAAATAATTAAAATTATGGTAGAAATCATTAAAATTGGAAACTAGGAAACAATAGAAAAAAAGAAACCCCCCTAAAAGCTGGTTCTTTGAAAAGATCATTAAAATCAATGAACTTCTCCCCACAGTAACTACAATAGCCCATGTTCATGGACAGGAAGACCTGGCATTGTTTACATGTCATTTCTTCTCAATTTAACCTACAAATTCCATGCAATTCTAATCAAAGTTAATCAAAATTACTTGATTTTGTGAGTGTTAACAAACTGTTTCTAAAAGTTTTATGAAGAGGCAAAACACCCACAGTATCCAACATGATATTAAAGGAAAAAAGCAAATTCAGGGTCTGGCACTATGGCAATTACGATAGTGTGGTATTAGCAAAATAATAAATAAATAGATGAAGATGCACGCTAGAGAACTCAGGAATAAAGACAATCAACTGACCTCTGAAAAATCCACAAAGGCACTATAATGGAAAAAAGAGTCTTCCTCAAACGATGCTGCCCTTTAAACAATACTAAAGGCACAATGCATGGAAAAAAATAATAAGCTGGACCTCGTCATAGTTAAAATTTTGCATTCTGAGAATGACACTGTCAAAAGTGCGAAAAGGCAAAGCTGGAGTTGGAGAAAAGATTTGTGAAAGACGTTCTGATACAGGATCTAATGTAAAACACAATAGTTCCAACACTCAACATGATGACAGTAACAACAAAGCTGATGAAACAGGTTTTCATCAGGAAAATTAAACAAGCAGCTACCTCTACCTGCTCGATACGTGACACGAGACTTATAGCATGGACAGAGAAAGGGAGGACGGAGGACAGAGGGGACAGAGGTCAGCAGGGACCCTCAGAGACTGCCCAAGTAGATGCAGGCTGGTCCATCCACCATGGGGGGACAGTCTGGTATCTTCTTACAAAACTAAACCTGCTATTACCACATGAACCAGCATCATGCTCCTTGGCATTTTCCCAAAGGCTTTTAAAAATTGTGTCCACACAAAATCTGCACACAGATATCTATACCAGCTTAATCCATAATCACAAACCCTGAAAGTAACCCAATGTCCTTCCTCAGGATAGTAGACAAATGAACTACGTACCTGCAGACGATGGAATATTATTCTGTGCTCAAGAGAGATGAGCTATCAAAACATGGAAAGATGTGGAGAACCTGTACATGTAATGACTAAGTGAAAGGAACCACCGTGAGAAGACTACAGTGTACAGTTCCAAATAGAAGACCTTCCAGAAAAGGCAAAACCATGGGGACAGTGAAGAGATGAGTTCCTGCCAGGAATTAGGGGAGTGGGGGCAACGGGCAGAGCCCAGAAGGCTGTTGAGCAGTGAGCTGTCCTGTGTGCTAGCACCATGGACTGACTGGATTGTGGCTAAAAAACGTGAGTCCTGCAAGTTGTCAAGAATATAAATCCATGGGTACACGCGGCTGGAGCTGAGGAGCAGAGCACACACACAGCCCGGAACCTGGACGTCCACCTGTCCACCACAGGTCATCTGCAGGAATTGTCAGCGTCATCAGCGGCCTCTCCTAGACCCAGACTCTCCATAGCATGAGATGCACGTGTCTCCCCTGAATCTCATAATAAACCTCACTCAGAGTCACTTAGTAGGAGCTTCCTAAAAACTGAAAGGATGAACTTTTGCAGAGTTGGCTGGCATCTGTCCTCTTTCTCGATTTCTTCACCAAGAACCCACAAAAACTCCAGTGTCCCCACCAAGGGTAAAGGCTTTCTGTGCAGGAGAAAGATAAAAGTATAGACAATAAAAAGTACTGAGAGAGACTCCTCCTGAACCCTGCTGTGGAGTTAGACCAAGTTCCTCCCTGCCCACATGCCCTGAAGAGATCACTAGGTCTCTGCACACCTCATTTGCTTTCTATGTACAGAGATAGCTGTTATAACAGAGGCAACTGTTAGAAATTACAACTGAAAAGAAGGGTTTTCTCAGAGTGCCACAAACCAGAGCGTATTTCATAATTTGGAATTTAGTGTAATTATAATTACAGGGTGAAGGCAGCAAGGGTGAGCTGCCGGGACAATCAGCACGGGGCGATACTTTGGAAGTTCTCGACATGAGAGAACAAGAGTGGAAATGTTATGCCTCTCGTCCTGATGTTGCTGACGGGGAGACGAAGATAGAGAAGTGGCAAGCCTCACTTGAATCTTGGCAGAATTAATACCCGCAAAAGAGCTAATAAAAAGCAGTAATGCAACTCTTGGCTTGTCATTCATAAAGTGTTCATTGCTGACGGCTACAATTAAAAACCACAGGTGGAAACCACAGCATACACAGGATCACGGGATGGCAAAGTGTTTGGGGGCAGTCACACACACCGTGCTGTGTCCACAAGGTGTTACCAGTAGAAAACCAATGCACCAAGTCGATACATATCTAGTGGCCCAACTTAGTTTCTAAGCAAGAGGCCGGAGGGCAGGAGCCTCCCTGACAACACAGACTAAGAATTGTAGTGACAGCACACTGGGTGGTGCTCCCCTTACAAGGACTGTGAAAGGACCCAGCAACCAGCGCACTAAGTAAAGGGCAGACAGAGAGCAAGCTCTTGCAATGGACACTGGACATGAGACAAAATACCAAATTATAAAAGGCTCTTGGAGGAGATGGGACATTCTATTTTGAATTATAGACATACTGGACTTTTCAGGAATGTCGACCATTTAGGGCTACTCACCAAATGATGTTGATTTTTTTCTTCTTTTTTCTCTTATCAACCTGATGTTTAAGCAAAGAATCTGGTGTCAAGCCAGCTAGATTCAAATCTTGACTTCCCCACTTACTGGCTGGGAACCCTCTGGATAAATGCTCAGCCTCCTGAGTCTTAGGGTCCTTGTCTTTAAATGGGGATAATTAAAATATCTTGTAATGTGTGGTGGGAAATAAAGTAATAAAGCTATGAGAAATGCTTTGTCCTTTCATGGGACATAAAATAATAAAACTACAAGAAATTCTTTGGCTGAGTTCAATAAGTTTTATGTTAGCATTAAGACCAGATGATTTGGGGGCGGCACCAGCCCCATATGCTAGAGATGGCAGGTTCAAACCCCGCCCCAGCCAAAAAAAGGAAAAAAAAAAAAAAAAAAAGACCCGGTGATTTTGGGTTTTTTTTAGAATTTTAAATTATTTTTATTTTCTTGGTAGAATATTGTGGCATTTGTGAAAATGAGAAGTTTCATTTTTTTTTTAATTTCAGATTTCTAAAAAGATTTAGAAAATTCTGTTACATTTGTGTCCTGTATAGTGGTGAGAAAGTACCTGTGGCTACAATTAAAAACCACAAGTGCAAACCACATTGCACACAGGATCCCAGGAGGGCGATGTGGGTACCAGGCCCACTAACCAGGTGGCGGATAAACTAAAAGATTGTGGTCTACATCCAACACGGGGGCTGCCACTCTTTTAACCACTTCCCCATGTCAGAAGTGATTGTGCAGCTTTGGAAGAGCAGGTGACAGGACAGCAAAATGAGATTGCAAACTGGGAGCATGTGCGCAGCAGGGCAGGGCTGAGGACTGCGCAGCGGGGCAGGGCTTCAGGGGGGCAGGGCTGAGGAGCATGGGCACAGTGGGGCAGGGCTGCAGGGGGCAGGGCTGAGGACTGGGCAGTGGGGCAGGGCTTCAGGGGGGCAGGGCAGTGGGGCAGGGCTGCAGGGGGGCAGGGCTACAGGGGGACAGGGCTGAGGACTGGGCAGCGGGGCAGGGCTCTATCCTCAGCAGCATTTTGAGCACACTACTCTTCCCTAGCTTTGTTTAGGTAGCACCTGGTCATCCTTGTGACGTGAAAGAGAAACATGATAAATTCAAGTAGGGGGCAAAGGGAGGGGTTGGGGCGAGGGGAAGATGGAGGGGTGTGGTAAGCCCTCACCTAACAGGCACAGTGCAGGGGCACAGGGCACACGTCCTGGGTGAAGGGCTCAACTATAACTTGTACTTTACCTAAGAAATGCAAACAATGTAACCCAATTGTTTGCACTGTCATATTAATCTAAAATTAAAAACAAACAAGCAAACCTGATTCCCAGACCATCACTAGTCACAGCTCAGACAGAAAGCACTTACTCTCCCAGGTTATATTAAGACAAACTAAACGGAAAAGCACGCTGGCCTCTGCTGTCGCTCTTTCTCCTTCCTCATCCTTAGTTCACTCGCTTCCCCTCTGACCGTGATTTTCCTGAGGTTTCTCAGAGCTGTTTTTCCACCCTGCAGACCAAGCAATAGGAGAAGAAAAAACATGGCCCCCCACACCCTAAGGCACAGCTGTTACCCACTTTACTTACCTTCCCATCAGAATGAAAAGAAGTAATTATTTTGGGCTATAAATACACAATTTGATAGAAAAAACAAGATCTAGTGTTAGATAGCTCTGTGGGTACTAAAGACTATAATTTATTATACAGATCAAAATAGCTATGTTACAGGCTACTTTGGAAGGTCAGAGGTTAGCTTGAGGAAAGGAGTTCAGTGGCAGCCAAGGCAACACGGCAAGGTCATATCTCTACAAAAGAAAATTTAAAACAAAAAAGAAAGAAAGAAATTAGCCAGGTGTGTAACTATAATCCCAGCTGCTCAGGAGGCTGAGACAGGATCAGGTAAGCTCAGGAGCTCCAGGCTGCAGACAGGCATGTAAACCCTGAAACCATGTGTACATACTTCACATCAATTTTTTATACTTCAAAAAATATTCGAAAGACATAGACGGCCTACCCAAGTTCCCAGAGGTACAATGATGAAGGAGAATTTGCACCTCTGCTCCTGCCATCTCCCATCAGAACAGCCCGTCAGAAGCCTTTGGTCTCCCAAACCCACCTCCACAGCGGAGTTGTAAGGACCTGCAAGAGGTGTTGTCACTGAGTCGGCTGAGAGCGCCTTCATCAGCTCCTCACAGTTCTCAGGATGTGGGGTGCACTCACGGCCCCTCATCCTGCAAGGTCAGGCCCCTCCCGCTCACCCAGAGCCCCACTGTGACCCCGGGGACCCCTCCCAGCACAGAAACTGCTGCTGACCCCCACAGTCCTCTGCCTCAGAGCCTGTGCACCTGGCTCTCCAGCCAGAAGTCCTTCACAGTCACCCCAGTGAGGACTGACCACTCACCGCCCTGCTGCCCCAGTCCCACACTCTCAGCTCCCAAATCCCCCTGGCGAGGCTGATCCAGCCGCACCCTGGCCCACCCCTACCTGCACATGGCGTGGCCATCCCTGTTTTCTTGTTTCTGGACTCTGGAGGGCAGCTCTTTCTCCCTTCTGCATTCTCGGTGTCTGACTCATGTTAGGGAGGGTGGTCATGGAAAAGGGCAGGGAATTAACAATTTTAATGGGAAATCATTTCTCATCAGCAGAATAATACGGCAAGGAGAGTCTCACTTCTCCCTCCACAGGCGTGACTACGCCAGGGCTGGGCCTCGCTGAGTTACCTGTCACTCCTGGATGCTGGAACGGGAAAGTGTGACCATTGGAAGGCTGAGATGAGAAATATTTACACTGTGTGGCCAGGGAAAGTGTCAGGGACATTCACTGCATGCTCAGAGAGGGAAGGGAAGGCCAGCGTGGCCATGCCCAGGGTCTGCTCCAGTCTCTCCCATCCCCAAATACTAATAACTTGACATCTGAAGACTCGCATGAAAGCATCTTAGGTGACACCTGAGCAGTGAAGACACAGACACCCACTCGCTCTCTTGTGGACCCTGCTCCTTGGGTCGTGGTTCTCAAACTCTGCCCCTGATACACAAATAAGCCAAGGAAAGTGCAGTGCCTATGTGTCTTCCCCTCATTATCGGAGAGCCGTGAAAGACTCGAGCTGCCCTTCCCAGTTGGGGGACAGGCTGGCCCCAGGCAGTGCCTGGGTGGCAGCCAGGGGGGGAAGTCGGAGCTCTTTGCTTTAGAAACCACCATGTTCTACCCTAGTTTCCTCTAGAAGTTTCTACGCGTGTAGTTTTCAATTTAGGTTAAAAATATTATTGATGAATTTTCTGGTTTTTCAGATTTGAAACTGAACCTGCTTTTATTTGTTTTCATTTTCTCCTCTCAGGAGGCCGAGTCCCAAGGTAAGAGAAGTAACCAAAGAGCAAAATAAAGTAAAAAGGCGGCTGGCATTTGCAGAAGCTGCATTGTCAAGTGAGTCTCATCTGCCAGGGGTGCCAACAGCCCAATAGCAGAGGCTCTGCCTCTGTCACTGCACCTGCTTGTACAGTTCGAATTAAAACCTGAAACCAGCAAATCCCACTTCACAACGGCTTTCAGTGCTGGAGCCAGTGAATTAAAGGCCTTCATTGTTTGGAAGGATTATTTCCTTGCCTTTACCAGCTTCAAAGAAATGTGAATCTTCACTCACTTTTCTATTGATCCTTGTTGATCAGATTAACTTTGTTTTGGATTCCTGTTGAAACAAAGACAAATAGATACATTTTAAGCACTTTCATGTATCACTTTGTTTCAGTTCAGAATTCTGACTGTCCTTCTCCTTCCTTGTTATAAAGATTACTAGGCGGTGGGGAGAAAAGAAGGGAATTACCATAAATTCTTTTCACTAAATACCAACACTTTCAGGCAAATTATCTCAATTGTAAAATACTTCAGCATACCAAGTAATTATATGCAATTAAAAACCCACTGTTGGTTTACTTTCCCTTGTTAATTTATAATAGAATTACCTGTACTCAGGAAAACGAAAAGATTAGCAAGCACCAGAAATCAAAGACATCTCTCAACATCACAAAAATAAAGCCAAACATTTATTCTACTCATTGGGTACTTTGGTTTTCAGATAAAATTATTTAATACTTTCCTACCCCTTAATGAACCTTAAAGAATCTGAAGAGCATTTCCTTGGAGACAGAATGTTCTCGGCTCTGTGTAAACACAGTGCGGAGGCTTTCTCCACCGCCCAAGAGCTCTCTGGGCCATGACTCAGATACCTGGGGCTGGGATTAAGGAGTTTCACTCCGGGCCACAAGGCACCCCTCCTTACCTGCTCCCCCTTCTCCGTCTGTGGGTACTGAATCTGCATTTAAACCCTAGATTAGAGGCAAACCTGTCGCCTCCCCAGTGCCATACAAAGAGCTTGGGGCAGACATGTTAGGGGTTCACCTGGGTTCAGCTGATGGAGGCACAGGGAACATAACAGGGTGTCTCCTTGGGGTGCCTGCCTGTGTGGGACTTGTAAAACCTCCTACTGGGCAGAGTCCCCGCCCCCAGACTCAAAGCCAGAGTTCTGTGTAAATTACCTTAGTTTAGGGGAGGTAAGTGGCCACATAAACTCATGATCATTAGGTTGCAACAAACCAAACAAAAAAAGGGACATTTCTTTAGAAATATATTAAGAATTTATTTCACCCTGGGTAGAATATAAAGGGTGACTAATAGTTCCTACTTCCTAAGATGGACAGAGTTCTTAGATCTCACAAATTTCAGTGTCAAATGTTGGACGCCACCAGCACACCAAGATGAACGGCTCACCTTCAAGCTGCTGAGGCTTCACTGCCCTTGACCATGTGTAACAGGCCACAGAATGGGGCGCGTGTGGCTCTCACAGCTGAGGGACCCAGCAGGTTCGCGCACGGCCCTGCTAATCCAGTCCACACTCGGCTCCATCTGAGGCGTGATGGGGTCCGGCCTTCCTACCAGCCACATTCTGGCAAAGAGCCTGCACGGCAGACCCTTGCCCCACACAGCACTTTGTAGATAAGTTACTAGGATTTTTCTGGCTAGTCCGTTCATTGCAAACCCCAGGGTCAAATGGGCCACTCTCCAACCAGGAGTAGGAGGGAAATCAGCCTATGAAAGGAGAACTGAAGGAGGCAAACCAACCTATCAGAGGACAACAGTAGGAGGCAAACCAACCTATCAGAGGACGCAGGTAGAAGGCAAACCAACCTATCAGAGGAAGATAATAGGAGGCAAACCAACCTATCAGAAGAAGACAATAGCAGGCAAACCAACCTATCAGAGGAAAACAACAGGAGGCAAACCAACCTATCAGAGGAAGACAATAGAAGGCAAATTGACCTATCAGAGGACGCCAGTAGAAGACAAACCAACCTATCAAAGGAGGACAATAGGAGGCAAACCGACTCATCAGAGGAGGATCTGGCACATGCCTACCTCCCTACATTTCAGAGGAGAAATTTATCTCCATGAAGATTCTTTTTTTTTTTTTTTGAGACAGAGCCTCAAGCTGTCCCCCTGGGTAGAGTGCTGTGACATCACAGCTCACAGCAACCTCTTACTCCTGGGCTCAAGCGAGTCTCCTGCCTCCACTTCCCAAGTAGCTGGGACTACAGGCGCCTGCCACAACGCCTGACCCTTTTTTTTGGTTGCAGCCATCATTGTCGTCCGGAGGACCCGGGCTGGACCCAAACCCACCACCCTAGGTGTGTGTGGCTGGCGCCCCAGACACCTGAGCCATAGGCACCGAGCTAAAGATTCTTCTACAGTATTCAGAGCTTCTGACCAGGCAGGAGGAGAGACCCAGTGGTGACAGCCTGGTGTAAGGAGGCGCTAGACCCCATGGCCATGTGACCTGCACAGGACACACCCCCCCCCACTATGGGCCTAGTCCCAGCCACCTGGTGGGGCGGGACACCCTGCGGGGGAGCCAGGACACCCTGTGGAGCCGGGAAACCCTGCGAGGCTGGGGACACCCTGCAGTGGAACCTGGACACCCTGCCCTGGAGCAGGGACACCGTGTGCTGGAGCTGGGACACCCTGCGGTGGAGCCGGGACACCCTACAGTGGAGCCGGGAAACCCTGTGGTGGAGCCAGGGCACCCTGCGAGGCCGGGACACCCTGCGGTGCCGGGTGGGAGCCTTCTGCTGAAGGCACAGGAGCATCAGAGCCACAGAAGGGCAGTAACTCACCATCTACCTGGAACAACTGCATTTCCTTCGCTTTTTACCACGCAGCTGGCAGATGAGTCATCACCCCTCTGTCACTGCCTCTGTGGCCCCTGGCTCCCCTGCCCTCTTGCCCCTGGGAGAAGAAGCTGTGTGCTCCTGCCACCTCCTAACCTGGCTCCAGGACAGCAGTGAGTGCTCCGGGAAACACCTGGTGCCCCAGGAAGGAAGGTGCTAGGCACTAGATTGCCCAAGGGCTGAGAACCCCCACAGCAGAGAGGGAGGCCTGTGAACACCTAACGAATATTTTTATAGTGATTAATTGGAATATGAAACCATCAGATCTCCAAAATGTCTAAATGAAGCGTTTTCTCATTAGAAGGCCAATCTTCACATTGTCAGTGCTCTTGAAGCTAAGTTGTAATAAGAAAATAAAAACCAAAAAGCAAGCCAACCTAGACTTGAGCCTCGAGCTGGCCATTTGGCCACCGCATGTCCTCTGGAGGAGTGACTTGACATTAGAAAGAACTTTGTTTCCTCACCTGCTACCCTGGCACCTACCGCCTCCCTCCCACTGGGGTTGGGACTAATTAAATGAGACAGAAAATCTTATGAGCTGTCAATCTGAAAAAAAGGAAAGTGCTGCTAATAATTGTAGCCTGGTAACTTATAGTAACTTTTCCCATTAAGTGATTTTTCTCAGGCTTCAGTGCCTGGAAAAGTAGAATCATTAAAACTGTTTACAATGAAACCAAGTAGCAGAAACCTTCAAAAATTGTATGCTTTGCTAAATATCTGCTGTATTAAGTGAAAACTCACGACCTGTGTTTCAAGTTCAAATAGAGATCTGAGTATGTCCTGAAGTTAGCATAATGCAAGAAGCTATGAAGGTCGTGAGCCTGTGATAGAAGTCCTGTCTGCTGAGTGACACCTGCCTCCTTACCCTCCAAAAGTCATACTAGCCTCACCCTCACGGTGTGAGAGTCTGACATGATCCCGGGGAATTGAAAACGTCAAGGTGGGTAATTTGGGGCACTGACAAGCCAGTTAGACAGGAGAGTTACCCATTTCTGCCTGAATCCCAGAATAACTAAGGGTCCCTCTCCTGGCATGATCCTAGAACATTCTGAATACCTGAATTTCCTAGTATACTATACAGTGCACCAGCCATCAGCCTCCCCCTCTTGGGGCTCCTGAGGCTTACAAAGAGCCCAGTGAAACTGTGGAGCTATATTTGAAATTTTATTTTGTTTTATGTACATTTTAAGATTAACAGTCACACATGGAGAGTGGCTGCCTCTGAACTGTGACAGCACAGTTTCAGAACTTTAAATGAGTAGTTGGAGCAAAATCAAGAAAAAATGTCACTTAGTTTGTAGTTAAAGAAATGCAAATGAAATCAGTGATTTTTTTAATCCATCCAATGTACATTTTCATTATTTCTTTTGCAATATTTCTTACGCTTTCCAATAACATACTCCATTGGTGGGCATATGGAGGAATCGAGTCCCCATAAACCAAATGCAGTATGTGTCTATAGAACTATATTTATGTCTATGGATACATGTGCCCATCTATACACAGGGTGGCCATAAAGCTCATGTGCAGATTTAAATTGCACACTATTTGAAATTGCACATGAATGTTATGGCCACCCTGTATGAGTGTTGGGATGTGCAATTGGCCACATGCATCAAAATGATGTAAAAAAGATCGATCTTTAAAACCTATCTTAAAGAAATAATTGAAAGCTTAATGACTTGCTTGGCGCCCATAGCTCAGCATTTAGGACACCATCCATATACAGTGGGCCTGGAGGGTTCAAATCCAGCCTGGGCCTGCTAAACAACAATGACAACCACACACACACACACACACAAAAAAAAAATAGCCGGGCATTGTGGTGGGCACCTGTAGTCCCAGCTACTTGGGAGGCTGAGGCAAGAGTATTGCTTAAGCCCAAGACTTTGAGATTGCTGTGAGCTGTGATGCCACAGCACTCTTCCAAGGGCGACATAGTGAGACTCTGTCTCAAAAAAGAAAAAAAAATCCTTAATGGCTAAGATGCATGATTAGCCACAACATTCATTCAAATTCTAAAAAAATCCCAAACCCACTCAATGTCCAATAACATGGTCATTGGATTATCTGAACAGATGACATACTCTTAGAATATTAAATGACAGGAAACTATGACATTTTAATTCTAAGTCTGGATATAAAACAGTATGTAAAATACAGCCCTCAGTTTGTTTATATTTGTGTTTACACGCCTAACATAAGGGCACAGAGGCATACTGCCTGGAGTCATATCTGACTGGATGGCGTATTCCTATCTTATAATTTTCTGTATTTTCTTAAATGTTCCTGGGGTGTTTTTACCAAAAGAAATCAATTACATTAATTCTTTTAGTCCACCAGAGTATCATTCAGAAAATGGGCATTTGGACTAGTAAATGGTACCCAGGGAGTCGAGTAGACAGCTCTGGGTACTTATTCTTTCAAGCCATTAGGGCACCACTTATGTGCCTTCTTAGCTGGACTAATTAATTGGCTATTGGCTGAATGTGTGGATCCCTTCCAGACACTCTGCTTCCCTTTTTGCTGTGTGCATCTCCGTAAGCATTCATGTCCCCTGGAAACTCTGATTCCTGTAGGAAAAAAAAAAAAAAAGGCATAGGCCCTGGCATGTGGAACACTTACCAATTAAAATAATAACAGCTGCAAAACAATCAAACACAAAAACCCAGTGACAGAAGTTGATGGAGTTAGAGAAATAGTCACCAGGCACGTGGGAGCCTGACACACATTTAGGAGCTCTGGAAGGGAGAGGCTGTGCCTCCCTCCTCCCGCCTCCGGCCCATCCACTTGAGCAATCACTGTGACCACATCTCGGGATGGGTCCCTGGTGGCTGGGAGAATTGATGTGCTTCCCAGAGTACACAATCTAATTCCTTCCCACCAGGAGGGCTAGCAATAGCTCCAAAATTGAATTCTATGCAAACTTGTGATGACTAACTTGGTGAATCATGTCAAATTTTAAACTTTATTTTATTTTATTTTTTATCGGCTGCTGGATAATTGAAGGGGGGAAGATGCCCAATTGACATCCTGCCCCAGGCATCAGCCTTGCCACAGCCTCTCCTCCCGACAGACGTCAAAAAGGTGCTCGGCTTCCCACAGAAGGGAACCCCTCTACCCTGTCAACACTCCCAGGGCTCTCCTGCTGTCAGACCTCCATCTCGTTTCTGCTCCATCATCCTCTACTTCCAACAGAAAGTAAACATCCCTCCAAATAAATAATTGATAACAATGAACTTTAAAAATAAGTAGTGACCTGTAGGTCTCACTTTGAAATTCTCATTTGGACAGGACTTTTGCCCAAACTGTTACTCAATGTTTTTAGAAAATTACCAAAATCTAAATTATTGTCAAAACAAAGTAAAAATCACAGACCACTTTCTCATATTTAACTATATTTTAAATAAATGAGTTAATGATGGGTCATGGCCTGTTCCCCTGATGGACGAACACCCCGCTGTCAGAAGCGTCCGGTCCCCTGACCCCAGAGCCATCTCCATGCTCTCATCTCTCAGCCGGCTCAGCTCTGCCCCATGCATATCTGGGAACACATTTCACATCAGAATTCATAAAAATGCACTGATGCAAAATTTAGCTTGAAAAGCCTAACATCCAAAAAGTCTATTTCACCCCCAAATTTCTACATGATTCTATAAGAATGATTACAGGGTCGCATGGCACATTCTGTAACTTAAACTGGAACAAAACAAAATGAAATGAACAAAGCAACCCAGAAAACTAGAAAATAAAATACCTCATGTGCAAAGCAGCAGAATTGGCCTAAAGAACAGTTTCTTGAGAATTCTTTTTTTCCATTCTAGTCTCAAAAATACACTTTCTTAACATCAAGGGAATAATCCTAAAAGAAAATAAAGATACAACAAAAACTACCTGCACAAGGACTGTCCCTGTTTGGACACATTTAGTGTGGACAAAGTGGCCTCAGGTGACAGCCCAGATTTTGAACACTGGTCTGCAGGGCACTGTGGGTCTGGTCCACCAGAGTGATTCTGACTAGGGGCAAATCCTAGTGATGCTTTACGGATAAGTTTGAGGTGATTACTTATTCTTCAAACATTTTCATAATTGCCTTCATTTAAATAGTAAGCTTCTCACTCTGTCCTAAACTGATTTACACCATTCACATGCACACACACACTTGTCTTTTCAAACTGAAACATCTGATTCATAGAGGCATGTCCACACAGGCACCTCGTGAGAAAGTGACTTCATGTCGCTGCAGGTGACACTGGCCTCCTGTGTCTCAGAGTGTCCATTCTCCACCATTACTCTGGGCTCCTGCTTGACTTTTCCACTTCTCCATACTCATCTTTTCTCCATATTTTCTTAAAACAGAGGGCTGAGTAAGAAAAAAGGCCTCATCTTAATTAAAGTGAGACAGTGTGATATGTACCTCCAGAAGAGTGACACCATCCCCAGCTCACATCATATACAGAAATAAATGCAACAGGAACTAAAGATTTAAACATAAGATCTGAAACCATCATAATTCTAGTAGAAGAAAATACAGAGGGAAAGTTCCATGGCAATGATTTGGTAATGATTTTCTGGATATGATCCCAAGCACAAGAATTGAGAGTGAAACTAGACAAATATGACTGCTTCAGACTGAAGAACTCCCCTTAGCCCACAATCAGGGAGCAGGGTGAAGAGATGGCCTGCAGACGGGAAGGCACATGCACCAGCCAGGTCATCTGACAAGGTGTTAAATCCAAAGTACATGAGTAACCAACTCAGCAGCAAGAAAAAAATAACCTGACCAAAAAATGGGCACAGCAATGAATAGGCATTTCTCCAAAGGAGACACACAGACAGCCAGTAGGTCTGGGAAAGGGGGCTCGTCCTCACCAATTGCAAGGCAAACGCAGATTAAAACCACAGCAAGATAAGCCTCATGCCTGTTAGAATGGCTAGTGCCAAAAAGAAAAAAGATAACAAATGTGGCCAAGGCTATGGGGACAAGAGAATGCTTATATGCTGCTGGTGGGGACGTAAGTCAGGGCAGCATTGTGGAAAGGATGGAGGTTCTTCAAAGGATGAAAAGTAGAGATGTGATGCTAGGACCCAGCAATCCTGCTGCTCAGTAGTAAAACAGACACCGTCACCGGCACTCTGTGTCCCAGCGGCCAAGATACAGGATGGAGGGGTAAAGGGAATGCCACAGGGGGTGCCAAGCAACTTTAGGAAGCAAAGTGAAATTCTGCCATTTCAGAATGGATGGACCTGGCGTTACATTCAGTGAAATTATATGGTGCATGAAACAAGCCAGCTAGAGAAAGACAGACGCCGCATACTCTCACTCACACGCATTACAAAGCTGAACTCCCGGAGGAGCAGCGAGTAGAGTCGAATCGTGGTCACCAGAGCTGGGCAGAGGGCAAAGGGGATGGAGAGCGGTCGGTCGAGAGCAGGAAATCTCAGTGACCAGGAGTAAGTTTTGAGATCTATCGCACATCCTGAGCATTGGAGTTAATGATAAGGGATTGTATATTTAAAAATTGATAGTGAGTAGATGTTAAGTGTTTCCACTGTGAATTGATAAGGTGATGGATACATTCATTAACTTTCATCACTCCACAATATGTACATAGATGAAAGCATTATATTGTACTTCATGAATAAAAATATTCATGGTTTGTCAATGAAGAATTGAAAAAAACTAAAAACTCAAAAACACTGTGAGAAATACCTAATGTGTCCATCCAGAAACACAGGGGCCCAGGCTGGCAGAGGCTTCCTCTCAACACAGACTTTGGGAATAATCAGGACAGAGGAAGAGGGTCTGTGCTGATGGCACCTTCCCTGAAGACTGCTCTGAGAACTGACTGTGCTCCTGTGCTCACCTGTCACTGCTCCAAACATCACATGACCACGTGCAGCCTAAAGGGAGTGAAGAATGGACCACGTGTCCAGAAGAGGCTGGCAGTGTGTGAGCAGAGATAAGGGCCACTGCCCCAACACAGGTGGCAACGTGCTCGCT
The DNA here is from genome assembly GCA_963574575.1 of Galagoides demidoff. Classification (NCBI taxonomy): domain Eukaryota; kingdom Metazoa; phylum Chordata; class Mammalia; order Primates; family Galagidae; genus Galagoides; species Galagoides demidoff. Next base: position 17,627 of record CAUYQV010163942.1, read on the forward strand.
GTGGGGCCACACTATGTTAGAGAACTCTTGGGAAGGATTATTCTTCTAGTTACACATAGTAATGCTTTTCTGTCTGCCTGAGTTCCTATTGGAATGTGTTTGAGTGAGGATGTGATGTTTGGGGCTGTGGCATCCGCCTTGAAGCCATGAGGCAACACCAACATCCTGAGGAGAGCAGAGGAGGAGAATGGAAAGGTGCTGGACACTGACGGCAGCACGCAGCCCTGCACCAAACGGAGCCACAGACCTCCAGGCCTCGTCTGTGTGCCGGGGAGCTGAGCCACAGACCTCCAGGCCTCGTCTGTGTGCCGTGGAGCTGAGCCGCAGACCTCCAGGCCTCATCTGTGTGCCGTGGAGCTGAGCCACAGACCTCCAGGCCTCGTCTGTGTGCCACGGAGCTGAGCCACAGACCTCCAGGCCCTGTCTGTGTGCTGTGGAGCTGAGCTGCAGACCTCCAGGCCTCGTCTGTGTGCCACGGAGCTGAGCTGCAGACCTCCAGGCCTCATCTGTGTGCCACGGAACTGAGCTGCAGACCTCCAGGCTTCATCTGTGTGCCGGGAGCTGAGCTGCAGACCTGAGATGCAGACCTCCAGGCCTCATCTATGGGCCATGGAGCCACAGACCTCCAGGCCTCGTCTGTGTGCCGTGGAGCTGAGCCGCAGACCTCCAGGCCCTGTCTGTGTGCTGTGGAGCTGAGCCACAGACTTCCAGGCTTTGTCTGTGTGCCGTGGAGTTACTGTTCTCCTCAAGCCAGGATTAATCAGACATTTTATTGCTGGTAACCAAATGAATCCAAGCTAATACAATCATACTTCTGCAAATAACTAGTTAGCAGGTAGACTATTAGTAGCATTGCAACAAGCATCTAATATTCAATGAAGAGACCAGGAGAGGGCACTGACTTTACTGGAGCAGCTGGAAATGCTCTCTTGGTGATCGAAAAAGTGACAGATCCGAAGCAGCCTGACACATGGAGACCGCAGAGGCTGAGTACAGAGGACAACACCCTTTCACTCACCCTTTCATTTGGCGAAGGCACCCTGACTCAGCGCCAGGCCCTATTCTGTTCTAGGTCCTGGGCAGGGAATGCTCAGCTGGTCAAGGCATTCGAAAGTCAGGAAACTGGCCGCTTACAAGCTCAGAGGCCCTGGTCTCTGTGGAACACGTGAACAGAGCCTCCCTGACAACAGGACTGCACAGGGAAGTGGAGGGGAGGAGGGGGCCAGGCGTCTCCAGCGGGAGCACTGCTGCACCTGTGTCTGAGGCAGGCCCAAGGTGCCCGACCAGCTCACCTGAGCACCTTGTGGTCATATCTGCCAATATCTGTCCCTGCATGTCCTTTCAGTTGAGGTTTCCGTGATCTAGTGGGCTCTGTCTGTCGAGGGGCACCTTTGTCTAGCACAGGCCACTGCACCTGACCCAGCGGAGAGCACAGACACCCCCAGTGTGCTGCAGAGCGCCAGGATGAAAGTGGCTCTGGAGCATTTGAGAAGTCTGCAGTTGGCAGCAGCACTTGAAGCAGCTTTAAAAGGGCTCCAGTTTCCTCTCGTGTCCTTAATGAGGGTGGCTTTAATTAAACTACATTAAAACCTGGCAGTTTCAACCTCTTTAATTGGATCAATCGTGATTCAGACAGCACTGAATCAGCACTGAAGTAAAAAGGCACATCAAAAGCGTCTCTCCAGCTCACCGTGCACCAGGCTGGCACTGACGTCTGGGTGATTTGCAAAGCAAGGATGTTCAGTGTGCAAAGGAAAAGCGGGGAGATGGTTAGACACCCTGAGATGATGTAAGTAAGGAGTTAAAAGAAGTCTTTTGTCCAAGTCTGTAGTGTGATTAGAATACCAGGAAAATTAAGAGGAGGCACTAATTCATGGGGCAGGCAGCAATTCCTCACAGCCTATCCAGTGAGGGACAGAGAAGGCAGGCTCCTAGGCCCCTGAGCTCGGGCATCTAAGGGCACTTCCCACCGCCCTCACTCAGGACTGCCAGGAGACGTTGTCACAGCTCCGAGGTCTCACTCAGAGTGTCTTCATGTTACCACATAGACACCCCAGAGCTACAGAACCTTCTCTCCCTCCAGAAGACCCAGACTGTGGTCTGCATGGAGGGACAGGTGTCCGCATTCACCTGTTCAGTACGAGTTTGTCCAAAACCCACTCCTAGAAACAGCTGGAAGGTTCAGGTGGTAAGCCCTAGGGTGGATTGAGCATCCCTGGAATCTGTGAATGTCACCTCATTTGGGAAAAAGAGTTTTGCAGATGTGATTAAAGGAGTTCAACATAGGCAAATGTTATAGATTCTCCCAGCAGCCTCTAAATCCAATGACCAGTGTCCTTATGAGAAACAGAAGAGGAAGACACACAGGAGAAGGTGGGTGAGGAGGAGGCGGAGACTATGTGGATGCTGCCACAAGCCCAGGGTGCCTGGAACCCCCAGATGCTGGACGGGGCAGGAGGAATTCTCCCCCAGCCTGCAGAGAGAGCTTGACCCTGTGGGCACCTTCATTTCAGACTTGCAGCCTCCAAACTGTGAGAAAACTTGCTTTGTCCAAAGCCAGGTGCCAGCTCCTCCACACCTGAGTGTCTGAAGCCCTGAGCTGAGGACCACCTTGCACTGCCCCACTCCCAGGTGTGGGGGATACAGGTGCTGACCGTGCCTGGCAAGGCAGCCTCACTGACATGCCCAGAGCTGGCCGCTCCTCTGGGAGCCCTTTGTGGGGCACCCTGCCCACCAGATCTCTCCTCAGGGAATTCAAAGTGCCCTCAATGTCAGGACACAGGTTTTCCCAAGTTCACATTTGAGCCCACGACACTCCCCAATTCTGGCTCCAAAACCCGGCCCCAAGTCTCACTTGTGGTCATCAGCCTGTAAATATTTGTTCAGGGAAAGTCTCTCAGCTGCTGTGTAACCCTCCCTGAGGAAAGGCCGTGTGCGCCCTTGGCACCGTACACACAAGGCTGGGGCCAAAGTCCTCAGCGGCAAGTCCTTGAGGTTTAAGTTTTCAACACACAGGTAATTCCAAAGAAGCCGTTTTTCACACTATGTTAAGTGTTTTATGAAGCCCCGGGCACATTTTTCTGTGGTATTTAAGGACCAGCTGAGTACCAGGTTTCAAGTCAGTTCCCAACGTGGTCAGGACATGCTCCACTTGAGCTTTGCCGCCTAAGTCTGAACACGGTGGGGGTGGCTGCCCTGCCCTCGGGACACACCTGGAGTCTCTCACTACTCTGTCACCAACTTATTCCAAATGGAACACTCACAGGAGGGGAGATCTCGGAGAGAAACATCCCACCGTGTGCTTCCTTATTTGTTGGGGGCATTTCTGGAGCAGAGGCAATAAAAATACCAGGTCACTTCTCATTCTGAATGGAGAATTTCAGAACAGTGAGGTTCAGGAGGACAGTGTGCCAAGGGCCTGGATCCTGGACTGCACTAAGAAGCATTTCGGGGTCCTCCACGTTCCCACGTGAAAGCTGAGCTTCCCACGACATAACAGATTCCTTCAGGGGTGCGACTTCTGGGCCACACTGGGGTGGGAGGACCCATCTCTTGCTGTGGCCAAAGCCAGGTACATGCAGGTCAGGACAGACCAGGGACAAAGACCAGAAAAAAGGAGGTGGGATGCTGGGCTCACCCTCCTTCTCACCATCCCTGCCAAAGCACGGTGCCCTGGTGGCTGCCCTTGGTCACCCTGAGAGTTTCCTCTGCCACTCCCTTTTAGCCCAATCTCACCGCAATTTGTGGTGGGAAGTCCACTCAGGTCTTGGTGCAGTAGTGAGACCAGTAAGGATACCACATGGTAGGGACACACCTGCATTTGTCAAATCAGCTGTACTGATTCCTCAAGACTGACGGACCCTCTAAGGGTGTGGCCATGGGGATTTACAGTGGGCAGCTCTCCTCTGCCCCTCCCTGTGGGTCACTCAGCAGGTGCTGGAGGACAGGAGTGGGGGGTAGACACCTGTCCTGGGAACAGCAGTTGCATCCCCATTGTCCTGCTTTGTGAATTTGTCCTTACAACATGCCCCTCACCAACAGATACCCTGCTTCATCCATGAGACCAAGCAGGCCTGGTAACAAACACACGGCAGCAGGAATGACAGCCACTCTGAAAACCAGGAGTGAAGAGGTCACCAAGCTCCAAGTCCCAAGCTCAACATGAATTAAGCCACTTATATTTTAGACAATTCAGTGAAAAATAAATTAAAGTTTGAATTAGTTTTTAAAAACATTTGAAATAGATTTCAAAGAAAAAAAAAACCACTTGGTTTTTGTAAAATAGTCTGGAACTGTCCTCTGCCAGAGTGACTTGGTGCAGATTCCCTAAGTGCCTCTGGAGTGGCAGGGATGACCTCGGGGAATTCCCTAACCCTGGCCACCTATGTTGCAAACACGCCCTAGCCCAGGGTGTCACCCGCTCAGATTCTGCAGGGACGGCTCCTCCTAGTTGGGAATGGCCCCTCTTCCCAAGAACACTCTCTCCAGGGTCCTGCTGGTGGCTGGGCAGTGGCTGGCCTCCAGAGGCGTCTCTTCCCCACACTGGGTTGTGGGTGGCCTCTTGAGTTGGCTCTCCCACAGGGCCCTGAGCAGAGGTGCCAGTAGTCTATGTACTTAGACATGGGACATGTGGCCCATTTGACCACTGAAATCCTGTGTTCCTCGGCATTCAGCGTCAGTGGAGCTGGGACACCCGTGGCAGTGGCAGGCATCCATCCTGCCACCGTCAGGAAGCAACCTCTGTTTGTCCTTCTTTCTAGGAGTGGCTTCCTGTAAGGTACCCCCTGGTCTCTGGCACTATTTGCACTTCCACTGGGCTTGCCCAGTGAGTGTGGCAGACACAGCCCCCAGCTGATGACGCATCTCCAAGGTCCAGTGGTTCCCACCCCAGGAGGTACCAGCCCAGAGAGGCTTATCCTACCAGGTCTTGGGCAGAATGACCTCTCCAACAACCACGCAGGGGATATGGACTCTCCCCCCGCTGGAGCCTTACCAGAAAGATGCCTCAAAGAATCATGTACACAGGACATAAAATACGTGTGCAAGGACAGCCCCGGAGCCCTGTGTGCATTAATGACCAATTAGGAGCTGTTTAAATGCCCGCTAATGTGGAGTTAATCAAATAAACCACAGCATGTTCACGCTCTGTGTCCTCAGCAGTGGTTCTCAGATGTGGTGAGAATCTGCACGTGTGTCAGAAAAACAGGCTCTCATCATTCAGAGAAAAAAATCGAGGTGTAGACAAATGTGTCTTTCTGAGTTGCCTGCACGAGGCTGTGATTCCACCGAGAGCCCCGGGGGTGGGCCGGAGGTCCTTGTGATTGCTGGTGGGCAACAGCCCAGCGCTGCCGGGGTGGGAAGAGAAACTGACCTTCAGGCAAGAGGAGGTGGTAGAAGCTGATGCACAGGAAAATGTAGCCAGATAATCCAGGAAGCACCTAGGGTGGGCCCTAGGGTAGAACAGGGACAAGCCAGGCAGGCAGATGATTTGGAATTCTTCATGCCTTTCTCGGCATTTGGACTTACTTTGTAGGAAATGAGGGAAAACTCCATTACTATTATTTCAACAAGAAGGATTTGGTCAATTATGTGATAGAAAGATCATTCTCAGAACAGAAAGGAAGGTGCTTGAAATGGGTCCAGACTGAAGGCAGAGGTGTCTTTCTGGAAACCCTGGCAATAGCCCAGCCTGTGAGTGACGTCATTTTAAATCAAAGAAAGATGCTGGCAGGGCACCCACATCAGGCTGGCTTCACCTGTGATGGTGTCTCTCACTGGGGTCATGGAGACAGGAGGAGGGGCAGGTGCGTCTGAGGTCATCAGATGCAGGCCAGTCAAATGTGAGTGCATATTGGGGTCAGTAACTCTTGGCTGAGATTCACATTCAGGATATAGATTTGGGAGCCCCAGGTTCAAGCTCAGAGTGAGGATGAGAATTTCTGGATGGATGTACAGACTGAGATGCAGGTCGACCAGAGCTGATGAGAACACTGTGGCTCGTAGAGGGCAAAAGAAAAAGTACATGGGGGGCAGGTGGATGGAGAGTGAGCAGAAGGACAAGGGGAACCTTCAGGAGTGATGGTTTCTGTGATGGTGCTGCGGTCAGGCTCCAAAGCTGAATTTAGGAGTCCCTGGCATAATGAATTAGTGTCCCTTGGGTTGAGAGATAAACAGTGTGCCGAGGACGCCATTTCATGAAATGTTTTATCAGTCCCCTGAGTCCCAGTCACCTCGTCCACTTATTTAAAATTCAGATGTTGGACCCAACTCCATACCTAATGAATCAGAACATCTTCGGGCAGTGTTCAGGAATTTTAACATGTTTTCCAGTGGATTATGACATTTTGGAATTCTAGGACAATATATGGGCTTTCCTCCTGGACTTTGAACGTGAGGGAATAAGAGATAGGTTTGAATAGGAGAAGCCAATTCTGGTCTGAGAATTGTGTGTTGGGAAGTGGACGTGATAAACAGTAATAAATGCCAGAACCAGGCAAATCCCACATTTCATCAAAACCCCACATTTCACCAATACTCCTCTCTTCTAAAGAAAGCATGAGATTGCAATAAAATAAACTTTCTAGGGTATGAAGAGAATAAACCCACAGGTGCTCACTGCCTTCAAGCTTCACCCAATCACATTTTGACCACGAAGCCTGATATATGATATGTAGGGGGGTTCAACTCTCTATGGCCGAGACCAACCCAAGGACATCTTAGCAGGGTAATGAAATGAATGTAACTGTGATGGCCCAATGAATAGTACACCAGAGAATAAGAGATTGATGGAAGGAGGGTGAGCCGGGGGTCCTGGCCGCAATCTCAGCAGGCAAAACTGGGGAAGCGTGAGACACAGATCTCAAAAAGTTTTTGGAGCCGTATGGACAGTTCAGAGTTTGTGGCTGCAGGCAACTGTGGAAAGGATAAATTGCAACAAGCCCTCAGCTACTATGGGAGAAAACACGTCCCGAGGTGGACAGACCAGGGATGGGGGAGGCAGCGTATAAGGAGGATCACTGGGCAGCAAAGTCCAACACATTTTAATCTGGCCTTTGGGAACTGTTCAGATTCACTTTTCAGGTGTCAGGCACTGTGAGGGTTAATTGATGTGCCCACCTAACTGGGCCACGGGGTGCCCAGGTCATCACTATGTCTGGATATCTCTTTGAGGGTGTTTCAGTGAGATCACCATTTGAGGCAGTGGGCTGAGATTAGTCTAGTGACACCCCCACTGGTGGCACCATCCAGTCTGCTGAGGACTTAGACAGAACGAAAGTCAGAAGAAGAGACTCAGCCCCCTTTGCTTCTCGCCTGCCCTTGGTCACAGGTCTTCTCCTGCCTTCGGATTGAGATTTACACCAGGGACCTTCCTGGATCTCAGATCTTAGGGCTTAGAATTACCCTCTTGGCTTTCCTGAGTCTCCACATTGCAGATAGTATATTTTGCGGCTTCTTATCCTGCATCACGGTACAGACCAAGTCCACTGCTTTCTCCTGAGATACTGAATCCCCCTCCCCATACAGTCTGCTGGCAGTTCTGTGATGTAACAGGAGAATTATTATTCTAGTTATTCTAGTTTATAACCACTGCTCCTGTCCTCCCTCATGGTGAGACTATTAACTCAGGCTTTGAGATATGGCCTGAATGTCTGGACGCCAGGGGAAGGCTTACAAGTTGATTATTTACATCAATATTAGTAGTGATAATAACGGTAATTACTTAATAACATTATTTTCCTTGTTCATTTCGTCATTCCAGGTTTCTCTTTAATTTAACATTTTATGTATCATAGGAATCAATTCAGGAACAAGGTACATCCAGGTTGTACCTGCAGAGGACCCCCTGACTCTGACCCCTTAAGGAGAAGTGCTGACACCATGGGTCTCAGAAACATTTAGAGGTTTATGCATCATCAAATCAGTTGGAGATAACAGAATTGGAACTCTGACAATCATACACTCCAGTGATTTTTCAAATCTAGGCACAAAAATCCTTTGTTCAAACAAAATTTTATCTTGAATTTTAATATGTAAAATGAGGATATTGGAGTGGTTCTGTTTAAGAACGGGGGAAAGAGTCCCCTTGCCCTCCCAAGTTGAGCTCCTCAGACCCGCCTGTCAAGGCTCTTGACTGTGTTTCCAAGAAAAACATCCACAAGGTTCTTGGCATGTCCTGCCCCCACGAGGGGTCCCCTCTCCTTCCCTCAGGAGGGCTCAGGCCAGGAGAACAGAGATGCCCGTACACATGTGGACAGTGGGGCCAGTTGGAGTTGAGGTCCACCTCTGAGGCCAGGGCTCTTCCCACCCACACACCATGAACTCAAACTTCAGGATGTCCCCCTGAACGTGAAATCTCATCCTGCTCAGGTAGCTTTGATAACTCTTCATTGCCCAGAGTATAAAGTCTGGGTTTGTTTCTGTGCTGCGGAAGTCCACGTGGACAAGGCCCCAATGTCCCCACACTGCCTTCCACTTTGAGGACAAGGAAGTCCCTAGCCAGTCCCTCGTGTTCCTGAGACTCGGTGGAGACTGCAGAGTGCCTCTCATATTCTCTGCCCAAATCCAAGTCATTACCCAGGCCTGTGTGTGTACTCTCTCCATCCTGACAGAATTAATCCCTCTGTCCTCTGAAGCCTAAAGTCTACAGCCCCTAGTTGCAGTCTATTCAGGAGACAGAAACTACGCCCGTCTTTTAGATTAAAAATAATAATAATAATAAGATTTTTAACTGGATACTGGTACGGGGTGACTTGTGTGCACCTAACGCTAACCCCTAGCATCTGGGATGGTGGCTTTACTTGGAAATCCCATTGTTGCTGATGCAGTCAGTAAATGTGTGCTCAGACAGAAGAGGACAGGCCCTGATCCAAGGTGACTGGTGTCCTTATAAGAAGGGTACTAGGCACAGACATGTGGGGCAGACACCCCCTGAGGATGAAGGCAGAGACCAAGGAGATGCGCCTACAAGCTCAGTGACACCCAGACTGGCAGCCACCTCCAGAGGGCAGGGGACAGGGCGTTCAGAGGACCCAGCCCTGATGACCCCTGGGTATGTGTTAAAGCCTCCAGAGCTTCCAGACAGTATGGCCCTGCTGTTTCAGTCCCCCACCCACCCGCTTTCTGTGTACTTTGTTACAACAGCTCTGGCAAACTAATACATTGTAATGAATGTTCAACTAGTTAACTGAAAAGGCAGAAAGCAAGTGAGAGGATGTGGCAGAGGCAAGTGCAGAGAACAGTCACCTCCCCAGGGAAAAGAAGCAACAAAGAGAGGACAGACCCAACTCAGGGCTGGGAGGCAGCAATGCCACTGGGCTGGTGCTGGGCTCTCGGCCAGCCCTGCAGGCTCCCCCACCCCCCTTTTGACAGGCTCCCAGAGGGAAGCTAGTTGCACAGAAATGGGGTTACAGAGCCCTGGCATGGCACAGAGGGGGGGATTTGAAGCTGGGAGACAAAAGTGCAATAATGCAAACCCCTCTCACTGCCTCTTATCGCCTTCAGAATAACCAGGTGCCTGTAAGTTTCACCCGTCCAACTTACACGTTCATCTTAGATAGTCAGACAACTGCCTGATTTATCCGAGCTTCCCCACAGCCTAAGAGACTGTTTCTTACAGTGGTTATCCACAAAGGCTTAAATGAATAAATGAATAAAGAGGACAGGAGGAAGGAAGGAGGGAGGGACAGGAGGATGTGGAGGGAAGATGGAGAGAGGAAGGGGAAAGAGAAGCTGAGGGGGGCTGGTAACAGGCCATGCCGCTGGGGGTCCCTATAACCTGATGAGCTGTGCCTGGGAACGCGGGAGCGGGGCGCTCAGGGTTGGGAGGTGAGGGTTTGAGGAGGGCGACGTCAGGACAGCAGCAGGTCAGTTTGCCTGGCCAGCACAGCCTGCTGGACGGGGTGCCAAGGTTCTAATCCTGGATTTATTACTCACTTACCCAGCAACCTTAGACAAACCACTTAACTCAACCCTAGAGATAACGTCAGAGGCCTTCGCTCTGTAAAGTGATCACTGGTCCCTTGCCTGCGCCATCGTGCCACGGCAGTAATGCGTTTGCTGGCCGCCAGGCGCAGCAGCTGGTGAAAGGCAGGAGGCAATTCACATTTTCTGTTTTTATGGGCCGTTCTTTCTTGGCCAGGCTCAGTGTACAAACCACTAAGCCCTGACCTTGGGACCCAGGGGGATGACATGATGGGCTTCACTACTCTCGGTTTTCTCTTTTGCAAAACCAGTAAATGGGGCTTAACTGATCACTTCTAAAGTTCCTTGCCAGAAATGATGTCAAGATAGTGCTGACAACATCCACGGCCGGAGCTGGTGCAGCACAGAGGCACCTCGATTGCTGGCTGCCTGGGGGCCCATGTCGGGGGGCCCAGGTCAAAATGCATGTTCTCAAGTGAGCTTTCTGCAAATCCAAGAACCAAAGCCAAATGAATAAACTGAATGAGCTGGCAAACTTAACCTTTGAGAATAACCAATATTGAACAGTGTGAACATACAAAATAATATATTCCTCGTAAACATGACCTGTTTTTGTTTAATAATGAAGAGGGGAAACTCTAGTTTCTTTCTGAATAAGATGCTTGTCCCAGAGCTGAAGGCTATATCATGGTGCAGGAGATAATGTGGTTAGGGAATGGACACCGCTGGTATGGGTGATGGTGAGTGGCCACAGAGTGAGTCATGGTCTGCGTGGTGCCCTATTCATATGCTGAAGCCCTGACCTTCAGATTTATGCCACTGTATTTGGAGATAAGGCCTTTAAAGAGGTGACTAAGCTAAAACGAGGCCCTTAGCAGGGGTCTTAATCTAATCTGACTGGTAACCCCACAGAACGAGGAAACCTGGATACACAGAAAGATACCAGGGATCTCGAGCACAGGGGAGGTCGTGTGAGGACACAGACAGCTGTCTACAGGCTGGGGAGCCAGGCCTCGGAAAGAGCAAACTCCCCACCAACTTGATCTTGATTTTCAGCCTACAGAATTGCGAGAAAATAAATCTCTGCTATTTAAACCGTCTAGTCTGGGGTGCTGCATTCCAGCTGTGCCAGCAGACTCATCGCCAGGTGGGTTCTGCAAGGTTCCTCAGAACCTGGTTCTACCAAAAGCAGCATCTGAGAAGAACAGTGGTGGAGGAGGCTGTGGGAAGCCTCTTTTCTCCAAACAGGGATTGTGAGGAAGCCCCTTCTCCCTCCCACACTACCATCAAAAGTGTGGGGTCCCCTAGGAGCTTTGGTTTAAGGCACCTAAGGCCCTTTGTTAAAATGTAAATGTTCCCTGTGGGGCAGAGAGATCAAGTTAACCTATCCATCAATTAACAGGCAACTGAGGTCAAATCAAAAGCCACATTCTCCTGCCAGCCACTCAGCTCATTCCCAAGAGAAGGGACCACTGGCTGTATAGATTCTCACTGTAGGACTGGAGAGTAGAGGGAGCCTTAGAGGTGGCACTGAAGACACATCCCAGTGGCCTACCACCAGTATGGGGACCCTGGGGTGGGCCCTGACATGCAGAAGCTCCTAGGGAAGAGCTCCTAGGAAAATACAGAAGTCAGAGAATGGGAATTTCAGTGATTGGCCTCCTCCTTGGTCATGATGTGTCATGTTCTGTGGGCCAATGTCCACTCTGGAACACTGTCTGGGAGAGAAAAAGATCCCCCCCCCCATGCCATTCCCACCTCTCCCAGGCACACACACACCGATGGAGCTGGGAAAGGGTGGTGGGGCTGGCAGATCCTCAGCCCCAGCTCTGAAACTCAGTTTGGATGACAGATAAGTCCGAGGCAAGGTCAGATCAAAAACAGATGAAGAATCCCTGGGTTGGGTAGCACCTATGGCTCAAAGGAGTAGGGGGCCGACCCCATATACTGGAGGTGGCGGGTTCAAACCCAGGTCCCAGCCAAAAAAAAAAAAAACTGAAGAAAAAAAAAAAGAATTCCTGGGTCAGGGACATTTTAAGTGTCCCCTTTAGACATTTCATGCCCCAAATTTGCTATGAGTTTGGTCTAGGAAAATGTCAGTAGACTCTTAATATCTTCAAAACTTTACAAAAATTTCTCTCCGAATTTCTGATGTCTGTTAACCTTTGAAATTCTTAGACGATTTTGGAGCCAGTTCTCTGTCTAATAATAGATTTCTAACCTATCCGCCCACTAAGTCTGGTGCATATCCATTCAAAACCTGGAACGCACTAAACTGTCTATATAGGATGTACTTTGTGGAGATATATTCCTTAATAGATTTTTAAGAAATTTCTTATAGGTGGCTTTAATCTTTAATATTATCAATGGTTGAGGGTTGATATAAAGTCTTGGGAAATAAGTATCACTTGATGTAAATTTCAAACAGTATCCAACACAAATATGCCATTTAGTATATTCTCCTTCTTCCGTCCCACACATATAATTTCCTTTGAAAGTTTTATTAGGAAATCATGCTTGGATTTGCTCAGATCTGAGAAATGTAGTCCTTCGCATCCACTCTGGTTATTACTATCAGTTGTTATTTGGAAGAATATGTAAAGTAAATGCATAAATAAGCTTTAAATATGCATTCATGTAGATCTGACTCCTTGTGAGAAAGATGCCACTGTAACCACATTGAATACAATTAAGTTTACATGATAATTTAACCAATATTAGTTATTAGAGCATCAATTTTAAAATGCACTGCTATGATAAAAATAAAAAAGAAGCAGAAAATAATTCATACCAAACTCCTGTATTTTTCTTATAAGCCCATCCTCCTCTGTCAAACATCATATTAACACTAAATATTCATGTGACAAAAAGTGCCCAAACCTGCAATTAAATAATTTGATCCTTAAAATATTAATAAAAATTACAGTGAAATTCAATCAGATGATTTGAGGTATTTTCCTTTCCTATTTTTTTTACACTGTACAGTGAGAGGGGAAGCTCTCGGTGCTCTCCAGCCCCATATATGCAATTTCCTGCTGAAATTCCATCATGCAGGAATAGAAAAAGCCTGGTCTGCATTAGATGCACCAACTATTGGCAATTTCTGGAGAGAAGTTTGCCAAAGAGCCTGTCATAGGATGGCATGCCTAGGAGTTGTTTGTACTCTTTTGGAAAACAAGAGAAAAGGAAGTCATCCCACTGCCTAGGAACTGAGGGCCGAGATGTGATAGGAGATATACATGATGACTCCATTCCCACCAGTTCAGATAAGCCCTGGGGAGGGGCTGGGACGTCCTGCTGTTAGGGTGAATGCCATCTGGAGCTGCTGAGCAGGCTTCCAGGGCACCAGGGGCAAGAGGACCAGTAGATTGACTGGCCTTTTCCTGAAGGATGCTCCACTTCCTTTCTTGTAAAGAGTGCACATAAAAGCAGCTTCCTAAAGGACAACTGTCCTGACCTGCACCAGGAGAAGTAAAACAGCAGTGAAAGCAACATGAAATAAGCTTTGAGATAAAATAGGCTTGCAGGACAAAAAGCTGGAGGATATAAATTAGCAAAATGAAATACCACCTGTGCACACACGTGGGCAAAGACTGAGTGGCCAGAGCCAGTTACGGCAGTCCGGCACAGACCCTAGACATCATAGCTTTTGCGTGAGGACAGTAGCAGTTACAGATTCAAAGAGTTAAAATGTAACCCTTAAACATGCCAGCTTTTAAACCCCAAAGTCCCTATAACTGAAGTTCTTATCAGATCTGTACAGTTCTGGGCAAACAGGACCTTCTACCTTTTAAACAAATAATTCATTAGGTAATTAAATTCAAGTGAGATTACTCTAATTAAACACACACAGCTATTGAATTATAATTTCTATGTGGCCTAGTTAAAGATGAACAATCTCTTATTCGAAAAAGAAGAAGAAAGCTTTAAAAGAATCCTCTAGTGGCTGGAATAGATTCACAAGCGCTTCACAGATGTCATTGCAAGAGGGAGAGACGCAGTCACGTCTAGACATCTCAGAATAGGCTGGGCTTTGCGCCCTGGGTTAGGGTTAGGAACCCGCAGGAAGTCCCCCGGCTGTTTCTCACGTGCTAGGCCTGGGGCAGGAGGGAACAGCCAGCGGGTCAGCCCCGCCCTGAAGCGCCAGGAGGAGGGAGGCCCGGAGGCCAGCGTTGGCCCAAAGACCCAAGGACTTGAGCAGAATGGAGAGTGACTTTGTCCCTTACACTGCGCTGTGGCCGACCCGCCAGCCTCCCTGCGGCTCTGGGGGAAGAAGTCCCCGCTGGCTGCGATCCTCGCCTTTCTTCCGGCTTCGGAGCGCTGACAGTCGCAGCCCCGCAGCCCGGCTTCCGCTTGTCAGGCACACGTCTGCTCCTGCATCGGAGCGGCAGCTACACCTGTACAGCGAGAATTTACATCGCCTCGCTTCGGGATGGCATTGATTTGGGACGGGTGAAATACAAACGCAAACTAATTAAAAACCGCATAATGGAGCCCTACAGGAACAAGGCAGAAAACAAATACATCCAAGTGCAGCTGGCACGGCGATGGTGCCTCTGCCCCCGAGCAACCGTCTGGTGACATCAAATTACAAACTCTGAAAACCCTCGCACGGTTGCTGTTGATCATATTGGAGGCGTAATGGAAATGATCTGGTTAATTAAGGGGAGGTTTATAAAATATTTACACGTGTACACACGCATGAAATTCACTTCCTTTGACACTCCGTCACTCGGCAGGGCCACTGCGGTCCACTCCCCTGCCCTGAGTTTGTGGAAAACACAGTCGGCGCTCAGGAGGCTCCCGGGCCTCACTTCCCCCGCCTGCAGCGTTCTGGGAGTGCAAACCCCATTCTAAGGAGGCGCTGGCTTTGCCACGCTGGTGCGGCAGGGGACTGGTCTCAGCGTGGGAGTTCTCCGTGTCCTCTGCTCCCGGGCATTTCCTTCCCGGCTTTCTTCAGAGTCACTAGCTGTGTCTGCTCCCTGGTAGGACTCCACTGGCCCAGCCAAGAGTTCAGCTCTCCCAGCAGCCCCGGGGCAGGGGAATGGTAGGGGGGTGGCCTGTGTGTGCTCCTCTCTGCCCCCGGGTCACCAGAGGCAGCAGGCAGGCCCGGCGCTCAGGGGCGGGGCCTAGGAGCCGGCCACCAGGTTGCCCAAGGCTGCCTGGGTTGCAGTTCCCCCCCAACCCCCGCACATCTCAGCCTCCAGGGACTGTCTAGCGTTTGCTTTGCTGCCGCCTGGCATGGGGTGCGGAGGGCTTCCCAGGTCCGGTGGGGGAAGGTTTGAAATCCTAATGTGTGTTTAACAAGACTCGTACATCAGGGCGCAAGGCTGGGTAGAAGGCCCGGCCAGGTCCCCGCGGTGCTGGTCAGCTGAAGCCCCCGACCCCCTCCATCTGTGGAGCAGAGAATGGCCACTTGGAAAGGCAGGTGACAAAGGCACAGTGCCACCCACTGTTTCTGCCTAAGGGGTCTGCACCGCCTGGTCCTGGACACCAAAGACTGGTCCGGAAAATGGCGGTGGGGGGAAGAAGGACGCCAGTGCTAGAGTTTCCTCCTCTCCCTCCGAGACAGCCCGCGCAGAGCCGGGACAGCACTGAAGATTTCCCGAGAAATCAAATTGTAAATGAGGACGCTGTGGAGCTCGTTTAATCTCTTCCTTATGTAAATATGCCCCCAGGGGGTGGGCAGCACTAGGAGTTAAGGGGCCGGGGGAGAGAAAGGAGGACTCCATCTTTTTCACTCGAGACGCTCCTCTGACATTTAGGCAACTGCCAATTAATAACAGTAATAATAAGCAGGCGAACTTTCCGCCACGCCTTAAAATCTGCTTACAAATCTACTGGGCTGCCCGGAGTGCCTATTTCTCCGACGCCCACCGCCGCCCCCCGGGGCCTTCTCTGGGTAATGCGGCTGCCCCCTCCCCACTGACTGGGACACCAGCTCTCCTATGCACGTGGCTGCACCCAGAGGCCCATGTCCCCCTAGAGCAGGGTCAGCAGACCCAGGTCCTGGTCACCTAGGCCTGCCGCCTCTGGTCCACAGAGCACTGGCACTCTATCCTGGGGCAGGCGGGCTCCCAGACCAGGTAACCCGGACCAACCGCACCGCACTCCGACTCTGAGCGTAGCGCCCCCTAGGTCTGGCTCTAGAGGATCTTTGGCATGGACTCTGGCACAGGTACTACGGGCAGCACAGAGCGGGGTCACTCAGGCCAGGGGCAGCCTCTCCATGTGGCCGGGCAGGTCTGGGCCACATGTTTGGAGGCAGGGACCAGAGCTGAGGTGTGACTAAGCGGATCTCTCTTGGCCACCAGGTACAATACAAATGGGCCAGGGTTTTTGGTTTTCAGTGGCCAAACAGGAGCCACACAGTCCTCTCCTGGACTCTGATGCCCCAGAGACCTCGCAGGACCCAAGTGACCCATCCTCTTTGCTCTGCTCCCTTGGAACCACCACAGGGATGGTCCAGGAAGCAGAGAGGCTAAGTTGGTGAGCCATGAAGTCTTCTCCAGAAAAAAGTTAGGCCCAAGGAGAGCACACAGCAGTCCACGGAGTTTCCCACCTCACCTAATCATTACGCTAGGAAAGCCTGCAGGAGCTTCTGGGTCCTCTCCTGCCCTTGCTCTCTCCCGTGGTATGTGTGGGTGGCACCCGTCTCTCCCTTGCTCTTTCCCGTGGTATGTGTGCGTGGCATCTCTCTCTCTCTCCCGTGGTATCTGTGGGTGGCATCCCTCTCTCCAGTGGTATGTGTGGGTGGCATCCCCCGCTTTCTTCCTCTCTCCCGTGGTATGTGTGCGTGGCATCCCTCTCTCTCGCTCTCTCCCGTGGTGTGTGTGGGTGGCATCCCTCTCTCCCATGGTATGTGTGGGTGGCATCCCTCTGTCTCTCGCTCTCTCCAGTGGTATGTGTGGGTGGCATCTCTCTCTCTCTCTGTCTCTCGCTCTCTCCAGTGGTAAGTGTGGGTGGCATCCCTCTCTCCCTTGCTTTCTGTTGCTTCTAGTTTCCTAGGCGCAAGTTTTTGATTAAAAGCCAAGGGGAAAAATGGAAGGAGGTGAACTAGGGCCTGCCAGGCTCTGATAGCACTTTCTAGAACCGATTTTTAGCCCATGGCACTCAGATGCACCCCTGCCCCTGAACTCCCACTCCCCAGTGCTTGTAGGAAGAGTACAGGCCTCAGAGGCTGTGTAGGAGTGAGCAGGAGGAGGCTGTGGTGCCCTAGCAAATCACCCAGCGTTTGGTAGTGCCAATTTCCCCAGAACTGCATGGTCATAGGTAGGATTCACAGGCAAGTTCCAGGACAGGCCCAATGAGGTCCTCCCGTCTTACCCTGTGTCTTCAGGAGCCTTCCCTCTTTTTATGACCCCGATGGATGTGATATAGCCAGGATGCTGAAGGCAGGCCCTGCCAGCTAGCCTGATGAAGACATGGCCTCTTCTTCCCCATCCTTGCCTCGCTTCAAGGTTCTGACAACCACAGAAGACTCAAGTTGGGATGTCCTGAGACCTGAAGTGGGGTGGGCACCTGTGCTAAGTGGGAGAGAAGGAGGTAATCAATCAATCAATCAGTGTAGCTGAATCTTGAGACTGAGAAATATCTCTGGACTTCCCAACCCATTCTCCAGCTCACACAAGAGGGCTGATCTCACCTGTATTTACCTGTCCCACTGAAATGTGACACTGGAGTAAGCTAAACAGAACAATGGAAGGGCAGCCATTTCTCACACAGTGACTCCCTTACAAAGGATGGTAGGGGAGGGGGGCTGAAAATTGGAGAGCTGTCTTGGGGTTACAAGGTGGGGCAGTGGGCAGGGAACCAGAAAAATGTGTAGTTTGGGACTTCCCAGAGTCTCTCAGAGGGACCCCTACCGTGTTTCCCCAAAAATAAGACCTACCCCCCAAATAAGCCCTAGCAAGATTGCTATACATTTGTTAAATACAAGCCCTACCCTGATAATAAGACCTATTGATGGGCGTGCATTTCAGCACGGAGAGGAAGACATCCCCTGAAAATAAGCCCTAGTGGGTCTCCTTGAGAAAAAATAAATGTAAGACAGTGTCTTATTTTGGGGGAAACACAGTAGAATCTATGTCAAGGAAGCAAAGGAGCCCTGAAGTTGCAAGAGAGTTCTGGAGTGTGTCAGGGCCCGCTGGGGTGAGCAGCATGAGTGGGAAGAAAACCTGACTCAGAGCAGAGACACCAAGCTCGTTTTCTAGCCAGTACTGAATAATGACTGCTAGGAGCATTACTGCTCCTAATTATAGGTGATGTATCAGTGTACTTGGACCCAGACAGGAGACTTCTTGAAGCTGTAGGGGTTCTAGGTCTGAACGTTTTGCGCAAATGCAGGGCCAAGAAGAGGTAGAGGACCGGCCAGTGTCCAGAATACCAGAGGCTCAGGTCACCAGCAGCACAGCGCGCCAGGAGCGGGGTCCAGACGCAGCTTTCATGCCAAAGCCCCAACCGGGTCTAAACTGAGGCCGCCTTCAGAGTCTACGGCTGAAACTTCAGCGGTGTCCAGCGTAAACGATGCAGTCGCGGGGTGCACTCCCGGCCCAGGCCGCTGCGTAGGAGGTGGCGCGAAAGCCGGGGAGCCAGAGCCAGTACTGATGCCGGCTCCCCTCCTGCGCCCCCAGGACCATGCCAGCCGGGGAGCCAAAGCCAGTACTGATGCCGGCGCCCCTCCTGCGCCCCCAGGACCATGCCAGCCGGCAGCGCAGAAGCGGCCTGACAGAGCTGTCCCGGGTTCCCTGCAGATGAGAAGAATCTTGCACATGGATTCCTCTCCCAGGAACGCGCGCAGCCAGGCCAGCGTCGACCCGGAGCGTGCGCCTGGGCCGGCAGGCTGTTCTGGCGAGGCTGTGGATGGCGAGGAGAGATGGAGGAAGAAGAGGGACGCGGGGCAGCGGGGCCAAGTGGCCATCCTGCCCCCTGCCTGTCCAAGGCTCCTCCGTGGGTCCGTGGGCTCCAGACCAGGTTACTTCCTGCATCTGCACACCTAGTGGACAAACCGGGACGTCCAGCCACGCTGGCTTCCTCCATCGCTGGGGGTATGGGGGCATGTTTCCCTTCAGGAGCAACGTGCTTAAGGGAAAAAAGACCCTCTCCTCCCCTCACCGTCTCAGCTCCCCAATAACCCACCGCTATGACTGCGCCTGCTTCCCCCAAACAAGTGACTTCTCAGCCGGATTGCTCTTTCTCAAAGTTTTCACTGTGGAAAACAACCCGGAGAGCACAGCCGCTTCGCACTCCTCCAGAGAGGCCAGTCGTCGCCGGACGGTTAATACCTAGTGAGGACACCAGGACGCCGCGCGTCGCTTGGGGGTGTCACGCCACGCTGGTCTAGTGGCGCATAGACAGCAACCAGGTGCACTTCTGCCAAAGATGTCCTGAGGAGGTAAAGACATCGCCCGCCTTGGAGTAGAGGCCTCTCCGCGCTGGCTGTCAGCCGCACCCAGGCCGCCGGGCCCTTCCCCGTCGCCCAAACGGTAGAAAAGCAGCCACCCAGTTGGTTTTGGAAAAAAGGGGGACACACGTCGGCTTCAAAACTGCAAACTCGGCGTCAGACAGCTGTAAACCGGTGTCGACAGGTTGTCAGACAGCCATGGGGGCTGGTCGGGAAGGAGCCCGCGGCCTCCGGGCCCGCACCCGCTGCCCGGCCGCGCGCGCCCAGCGCGGGAGGAGTTGGCCCGGCCGGCGCGGGGCACCACGTGCTCGCCGGGAGGGGCCGGAGCGGCTGGCTCAGGCGGGCGGGAGCCAGGGAGGGGGCGGGAGGGGAGCCAGGGGCGGGGCCTACGCTCAAGGGGATGCCAATCAAAGCATCAACTTCAAATTGTGTCTGAAAGCCCCGCCGCCGAGCCGAGGGCGGCCGCCGCAGTCGGCGCGGGATCGCGGATCCGGGCGCAGCCGGGAGCCGGGCGCCAGCGAGCACCGGGCGGAGGAGCAGCGACTGGCCCCCACCTCCTGGCCGGCCCCAGCGCGCCCGGCCGGCGGCCCGCGCCCCACCACACGGTGGCCCCCATCCCCCTCCGGCCGGCCTCGCCTCCCTCTCCCTCCCCTTTAATACTTGCCCACCGCCGCCGCCACCGCCGAGTCCGCGGACATGTCCTTCCCACAGCTGGGCTACCCGCAGTACCTGAGCGCCGCGGGGCCCGGCGCCTACGGCAGCGAGCGCCCAGGGGTGCTGGCTGCCGCCGCAGCTGCTGCAGCTGCCGCCTCGTCGGGCCGGCCGGGGACCGCCGAGCTGGGCGCTGGCGCGGGAGCGGCCGCAGTCACCTCGGTGCTGGGCATGTATGCGGCTGCGGGACCGTACGCGGGTGCGCCCAACTACAGCGCCTTCCTGCCCTATGCCGCCGATCTCAGCCTCTTCTCGCAGATGGTGAGTTCGAACCTCCTCCCCGCGCCCCCTTAGCCTCCACTGTCTCTCCTCCGTCTCGGTAGCCCAGGGCGAGCGTGGCAAGGGCAGCTGGGGTAGAGAGCGGGAGAGATGATGGGTGGACGTGGTCTGGATTAGGAGCGGGAAGGTGCTGCAAGCGAGTCCCAGGCGGCGAGGCCACAGTCCACCGGGACGTGGGAGCGCGGGAGGCCCCTCCTGCGACGCCTAGGCCATCTTGGCCTGGGGAAGCGGAAGGCCCGGGCCGGGAAAGAGGGTCTTGGCGGGAGTTGGGAGAAGCCAGGAGAGCAGGCCCGAGACTTGCTGTTCGAGCTGGTGGTGGGGGGCAAACTCGCCCAGACTAGCTAGGGCGCCAGGCCAGGCCCACCGGGCTTCAGCTGCTCGGCCCGTTTAGCGAGACGCGCCTTCCTGGCCCGGTATCCCGCTCGCGAAACCCCTTCAGCTTTTGGACTGAGTTGGGAAGACTTAATATCCTCCCTCTTTCGCAGAACTAAGATAGTTGTATTCGAGTTTGCCAGAGGGGACCCTTTAAAGCCTAGTAGTTAATAAAAATATCCCTAACAATGGAGATCAGAAGGACAGAGACAGCTCTGAAGGAGTGTGAGCAAATTTAAGATTAAACCAAAATTAAGTTGAAATAATTTTGGGTGTCTGAAATGGTGTTTGCTTTTGCTTCTGTAAGTTGCCAAAGTTTTCATTTTATTTGCGCGGAAAGAAAAGCACTTTCTTCCAGAGTTACATAATGGGGGATTAAAGGGAACAGTGTCTCTGGCTCAAAGTAAACGCTGTCCTCTCAGCCTCTGGTCCCGGTGTGTGTTGGGGGGTGCGTGCGGGGAGGGACTGGGGGGAGGGCTGCAAATTTAATTCTCCGAAGGGGCAATGGCCTGTCTCTGGGTCCAAATGATCCATTTTCCTTGTTCTGACTGTAAGATCGGGCTTAAACTTGGAGCTGCTGGTGAATGGAGCCGGGAGGTCGGGGAGGCAGCCCCCTTCTGAGCTACTGCGCACAGGATAACGCAATTTCCAGGCACCCCTGATGTCTCCCTGAAGGAGAGACTCCGACGAAACACGCGTGAGCGGTGCACAAGCAATGAGGCTAGCGTGTTTTCTCGTAACTTTGGTTGTAGTTTTTGAAGGAAAGCCTATTTCTCTGGAAGCGGCCTGCTGCCTTTCAGATCTACTATCGGAAAAGATCAGCCCCCATTTTGTTCTGGCAGCTGGGATGCCGGGAAGCGCGGAGAGATTTACAAGGTGTCCTTTCAGAAAGAATTCCCAGTAGAGAGGAGGCCGAAATATTGTTTTTACTATCACGAAGGTAATAATGAGAAGAGTGCAAAATACATTTAGCAACGGTTAGGCAAAACGAAATCTGGCTGCAGAAACCTTGTCTCTACGGCTTACGATTACCAAACTAGTCAAAGAAATCTTCTGCTCTTTACAACTTTCTCCGAGCTCCGGGTTTCCTCGGCTGCATAGCAACACGACCATTTTTACACGGAGGATAATAAGTTTGCACAGAAGTTTTGAATATGGATGTGTGCCATTTGAGAACCCGGTTTATGTTTATGGGGGCAGTGAGAAAGGGCCAGGCTTTGCTGCTGTTGTTGTTTTAACTATGAGGATAAGATGTAAAAATACTTCCCAAAAGGTGTGTTTTTGTTTCCTCCAGCTCTCCTGCCTGTTCTTGGAAAATAAGCCTAATTCCAAACCCAGGTTCTAGGCCTAGGTTTCCAAGCCATTATGATTGGATATTTGAAAGTCTGAAAGATAAAATTGTGAGTGAATGTCTGTCTGGGCAATTTATGGTAATAATGAGGCCTAATGAGGTTGTTAGAAAGATAAAATGTTATTTACCAAAAAACCTGATGGGATAATTTGACTTGCTGTGTTTTACTACTGATGATAAAAAGAATATTGATTGCAAATAAATCACAGCCTCTAAATGCCTGCAAACAGTTTGTGTTTGCTTGCTGCAGATCAAAGCCACACTTAAGAGATAAAGTAACCCAGAAGAGGCCTAGAAACTGAACCGGTTTGCTGTTTGCAGTCGGTTGCTCCTGGCCCTTGAGTTAATATTTTACAGGATAAACCTTCCTTTTGTATTTAAAAAAACAAATGGTGTTTTTGTTATTGTTGTTGGTGATGGCTGGGATTGAAATTTTAAATTACTTGTCACCACGGAAGCCCTTTCAATGTGGGTGAACCATTATATGCAGATTCATTTGGGAGGCAAAAGGAGCCTGCTTTCGTTTTAAACTGCTGGCCAGTTTAGACTGAAAAAAGCCTGGGATGGATTATTTTCACTGAGGAAAGACACCCCCCCCCCAAGGGAGGGGGTTTAGGCTTTGGGTTTGTTAGTTTAGAGACACTGCTCTATCTGCCTTGTTATAAAAAGATTTTTCCCTGTAGTTAGTGTAAGATACACTTGGAAATCCCGAGGCTTCTCCCCCTGTGGAGGTGCGGACTGAGGGCGGCCCAGGGAAACGATAGAAGGCCGTGTTCCTGTTGCACTTCTCTAGAGATGCAAGGTTTCTGGAACTTTTCTAGAGTGACAAAATAATCTCTGTGATCAGGACGGGGCAGTTCCTGCAGTGGGCTCTGGTTCTTACCCCCTCTTCCCCCAGCGGGGGACTGGAGGCGCCTCCTGCTCTAGGGAGCACAGCCAGGCCCCCCAATCGGCCTGGGAGTGCCCAGCCAACGGAGGCCCTGGAGCCTGAAGGGGCCGGCTGCCCAGCTTCCCAGCTCTGGAGATTCACCTCTCACGTCCTCTCTCTCTCTCTTTCTCTCTCTCCACTACCCTCCTCCCTTGATTTGCTGGTGCTGCCTGGTGGCTGCAGGGCTCACAGTATGAACTCAAGGACAACCCCGGGGTGCACCCCGCCACCTTCGCGGCCCACTCAGCTCCAGCTTATTACCCCTATGGCCAGTTCCAGTACGGGGACCCCGGGCGGCCCAAGAACGCCACGCGCGAGAGCACCAGCACGCTCAAGGCCTGGCTCAACGAACACCGCAAGAACCCCTACCCTACCAAGGGCGAGAAGATTATGCTGGCCATCATCACCAAGATGACCCTCACGCAGGTGTCCACCTGGTTCGCCAACGCGCGCCGGCGCCTCAAGAAGGAGAACAAGGTGACGTGGGGGGCACGCAGCAAGGACCAGGAGGACGGAGCCCTCTTTGGCAGCGACACGGAAGGCGACCCAGAGAAGGCCGAGGACGACGAGGAGATCGACCTGGAGAGCATTGATATCGACAAGATCGACGAGCACGATGGCGACCAGAGCAACGAGGACGAGGAGGACAAGGCCGAGGCACTGCCAGCGCCTGCCGTCCCTGCCGCCCTCACCCGGGACCAGGGCTCCCCCCTGACAGCCACCGATGTGCTCAAGTCCCAAGACTCGCCCTTGGGCCTGGCCAAAGAGATCCCAGAGCCCGGCAGCACGCGCCTGCTTAGCCCCGGCGCTTCGGCAGGCGGCCTGCAGGGTGCGCCGCACAGCAAGCCCAAGATCTGGTCGCTAGCTGAGACGGCCACCAGCCCCGACGGCGCGCCCAAGACTTCTCCGCCCCCGCCCGCGGGCCACTCGGGCGCGCACGGGCCCTCGGCTGGCGCGCCGCTGCAGCACCCCGCCTTTCTGCCCAGCCACGGACTGTACACCTGCCACATCGGCAAGTTTTCCAACTGGACCAACGGCGCATTCCTTGCACAGGGCTCCCTGCTCAACGTGCGCTCATTTCTGGGCGTGGGCGCGCCGCACGCTGCGTCCCACGGCCCGCACCTTTCTGCGCCTCCACCGCAGCAGCCACCGGTCGCTGCAGCCGCGGGGGCACTGCACGGAGACAAGGCTTCCACACGCAGCAGTCCTGTGCTCTCAGGTAGGGTTCCAGGGAGTTGAGCCACTGCCTCCCAGCTGGGAATACTGAGGCCCGGCCAGGTGGAGTGGAGTAGTAAGGTGGGCAGGTGCCAGGCCCCGGCCTCCAAGTCCTGGGCCGAGGTTCTTCCTCTTTGAATTGGGAGATTTTCAGAGCAAGGCCAAGGCATAGGGCTCTCTGAAGAGAGCTGCACTCTACTCTCGGGTCTCCTGGGGTTGGGGCGAGGGCAAACATTTTTCTCTGGTAGCCCACCGAGCCGCTGGCGCGAGTGGGCGGGGAGCAGGCCTGAACACTGTGCGCCCCCTCCCACCTGATCCCTGTCCTAATCCGTTGCCTTTTCCGATCCCTCGCAGAGAGAGACCTGGTCCCCAGGCCGGATTCACCCGCACAGCAGTTAAAGTCGCCCTTCCAGCCCGTACGGGACAAGTGAGTGCGGTTTGCTTTTGCCGGGAGGGAGGACCTAGGGCGGGGGAGGTCAGGGTCCAGAGGGAGAGAGCTCGGGCGGCAGTGGGGGTCGCGCAGTCATTATTAAAGGGGGCTACCTCCAGCCCTGGGCGCTGGGTTGAGTTGCCTAGGCCGGAGATTCTCCGGAGCCGGGAGCCCGGCTGGCTGGCGACCCCGCCCCCAGGGCTCCGCTGGTAGGACCCGAGACTCGGCGCAGCGTCCCGGCACTCACAGAGCTCCTGTCTTGTCTCGCTGTTTCCCATGCAGCTCGCTGGCCCCGCAGGAGGGAACGCCGCGGATCCTAGCAGCCCTCCCGTCAGCCTGATTAAGGGTCTTCTTTTACTTTTGCGGGGGGAGGGGGGAGGAGTTGGGGAGGGAGGGAATGAGGGAGGATTAAGACGAATATTTCAGACCAGTGTAAAGGACAAATATGACAACGATGTCAACGACTCCCATCCATCGCTTTCCGCAGAAAGGGCTCCTTTGCCGGAGCTGGAGTCCGGGCGCTGGGCTTTGTGGCCCGCGTGACTGTGATTATCCGGTTCGGTAAACGCCCCACGTGCTTGTGTCTTTTTTTTCCTTTCTGTATATAGAGTGATCTCAGATTGTAAATAGCGCGTCAGCGAACTTGTCTAAATCATATATTTTTGTCTAATAAACTGAATGAAATGAAGCTCCCCGCTCCTGCTGCCGTGTGGGGCCAGGCGTGTGTGTGCGTGTTGTGTGTGTGTGTGTCTGAGTGCACGCGCTTGGAGGGACTGAGGGGCTAGTGTGTGTACCCCATCCTGGAACCCTGCGCAAGGCTCGAGGGCCTGCGTTGGGGAGAGAGGCTTCTCAAAGAGGGCGTTCGGAAGGAGGGTTTTTCCACCCCAGAGGCCAGTGTTACAAGCGCTTTGGGCCGCTCGGTTGGTGTTAAATTTGTTGGTATTGTCACTGGGGCAGCGTCTTGTCTCCAGTTTAATTCTTTCCAAAGCTTACAGGAACATTTATCTGGCACATGTCTTTTCAGGATATAAACGAGTTCAATATTAGGCAGTTTATAAAACGATTTTTTAAAGTGGGGGAAAATGGAAAAAATGAAAAGAATTTCAATTCATGACCCTAAAACTTCGGATTCGAAATCAATTTGTAACTAGGCTCAACAGCGCATCGTGGCGCCGGATCTTTTTTTCTGGGTAGAGTGTGGAAATTATGAAGTAGGATACTACTTTGGATGTTTTTTTAGTTACTTGGTTGACTCTAATGTGGAAAAATCGGAAGGCTTTTGTAAACTCCCCGGACAGGCGGGCAGGGATGAGGTGCGGGGTCCGGGATTCTACTGGCGCGTGAGTGCCGGTTTCGGCTGCAGTGGGGGCGGCAAAGAGGGGAGGGGGCTTAGGCTTTCCAGGGAGGACTCGATTCTCTTCCTTTCTCACCCGCACACGGAGCTAGCCAGGAGCAAAAACAGCCCCAGATGGCGGCAGCTGGGCCTGGGAGAAGGTAGCTGGAAGCGAAATTAGGGAACAATGCGGGACGGAGCTGGGCTAGGACGCGTGAGGGCGGAGAATGGCTCGGGAGCCTCAGATGGCAGCGCACAACCAGGCCACCCGCCTCTGTGCTTCCGAATGGGGAGTTTCGCAGCAGCCTGCACCGTGGAGAGAGGTTCTGTGGACCAGTGCGGGGGGCCTTCGGGGCCCAGACGACTGTGGAATTAGAGAAACCCGAGAAAGCATTTTCAAAACTGCTAGAGAGGATGCCATTTGTCCGGGAAGCCAGTCTAGTGTTCCCTGTGACACAGGATTCCCGCAAACGCACCCCCAACTTAAGCCTCTGATCCTCTCTTCTGAGCCCTGGGAGACCCGCTGGCTCCCGGGCTGCGCGTGGGGACTGGGTGCGCGGCCGGCGGGAGGAGAGATCGAGCGAGGAACTTTGCTCCGGCTTCTGGTGTGTGTGGGACGCTCCAGGCGCCACCGCGCGGGGCCCTGTCCGCCTCCGGACGCCAGCACCCTTCTCCAGCCCTGCGCCCCGTCCGTTCGTGGGGCAAGGCTTTAAGGCTTTCTCCAGTTCTCGAGGCTGGTGTAAAAGCGGCGGAGAGGAGGCTCCCAGGGCGCCGCCAAGAGCCAGTGGACCGATGGCGTGTGGCAGCGCGCGCCGGTGAACCGAGGGCCGTCTCACAGGCCGAGACCCCGGGGAGCAGCCGGGCCACCGAGCTGCGGAGACCGCCGGCCCGGCTCCGGCTGTGCAACGGAGCCGCTTCCCGGTCCGAATGGATGTGCTCGCGGCGCCCTCTATGGTCCGGACGCGGAACCGGGCCGTGACGAGCGCCGATCTAGTTCCCTGGGAGTGGGGCAATTCCGGGGGGTGGGGGGGGGTGCTGGGCCTTAAGGGTTCCTTGGGCACGAGCCTGTGTTTGTAGTGGTGAAGCCTGCTCTGAGTTCCAGGGGTGCTCCCACTTGTTTCCTGTGTGTGTTGCCTGCTGCCGGGTAGGCCACCGGCATCTGGGGGAGAGGAGTTTTCATTGCTAAAGTGGGGCTTGCTCAAGCAGAGGCTTCCTCTTCTGTCCTAGACGCTGGATCTCGTGGATCGTCGCAGCTCAGAGGTCCACGCCGACCGCTGAGGCCAAATGAATCCTATGTGCTTTGTGAAACTGCACCCTTCTGATGAGCAATGGTGCTCTCAGCCACCCAGACGTGCTGCTGAGAATCCCTCTGTGCTGGGAGAGCCTTCTTCTGAGTGACTGCTGGAAACAGCAGGTGGTGTTCAGGTGGGCAGCTCTCTGCCCTGGGCAGACTCAGCTCTTTGTTTGCCTGAGCCTCATAGGAAGTACTGCTGGTGTCTGCTAGCTTCACACCTCCGATTTCCATTCTTCTTCTTCTCCTTCCTCCTCCTCCTTTTTTTCTTTACAAGACATTTGGGCCCCCTGCTCACGGCTGCTGAGGTGTTTAGACCATTCCCTGCTCACCCTCAGGAGTCCAGCCCACTGAATCCAGTGGCCGAGAGGTCATGAAGGGTCTGGAGAACCAAGCTTCTCATGCAAACATCTCAGATCACCAGTCCCAGAATTTTTCTCCAGTGAATAGCTAGAAATGAATTTTTAATCAAGCTTTGAAGAGCATTTTTGTCCTTTGTGCACTGTTTGTTTACATCCTTCCAAGTTACTGTGGCCACCTAGGTGTGTGCAGGGCACCATGAAGAGCATTCCCTGTGCCCAGAATTTCACTTCCTGAAAAAATTAAGGAGTGGACTTAGAAAATGCAAAAAGCTCCCTTGCCTCCAAAACCAAAGCCCTGTCTGCTATGGGAAGCACGGCCTGAGCAGAGCTGCTCCCTTTCTCCCCCGCACAGGGCCAGTGTTGGAGGCAGAGACTCTGTCGCCAGCAGGGAGGAGACTGATGCCCCAAAGGGGGTAGGGTGATGATGCTCACAGCACCGATGTTCTAGAGCAGCAGTTCTCAACCTGTGGGTTGCGACCCACAGGAACTGTATTAACGGGCCATGGCATTAGGAAGGTTGAGAGTCACTTTTCTAAAGATAGGCTGCCTCTCCCTATGGGGAAACAGGTCAGCCTCTGTGGCCACAGTTCAGAGGATTTGACTTTATACTGAGCCTTTTTTGGAGATATGTGTGGGGAGGGGGATAGGAAATAGATCCTGTCCAGAGAGCCCGTCTGTGCTCCAGCCCAGGCCAGCTGTAAGTGGCAGGGAAGGCATCAGAGGCTCAGCCCTCCTGGATCAGCCCTGCCCGCACCCCAACCAGGACTGGAGGACTAGTCACCCCACCCCAATGGTTGACCTGCTGGAGTCTCTGAAATCTCCCGGCTCCCACCGTCCTGCCCTCTCTCCTCAGATCAATTATATTCACCAGCACATTTATCTCGCCTGCAATATGGAGAATTCATATTCATATCTCGGTTTTAGTGGTCTGACACTGATTAATGTAATACGCGCCTTGGCTCCGAGGGGCCTGCCACCCGATGAATCATGCCCTATAAAGTTTCAGTTGTCCTTGTAGATGGAACTGTGCCAGAGAGCAAGGAAGCCGGAGAGGGAGGGAGAGAAGGAGGCAGAGAGAGGAGAGAGAAAGAGGAGAGAGGGAGAGGAAGAGAGAAGGAATGGGGTACCAGGGGCGGATGCTGGCCTTTGGCCCCCACATGGACAATTGGGCTGCCCCGGCCCTCTCCTCCACTTCCTCCCCTGAGCAGGGGACTTAGCAGCCATCCTTCTCTGGCTGCCATCCACCCTTCATTTTCTGCTGGTGAGAGCAGCTAGGGGGAGGCTTGGAGTGGGGGGTTGGGGGTGCTGAGGCTTCCTGGTGAAGAGGGTGGTGGCTTGTGGACATTGATTAGGGCACAGTGGAACAAAAAATGTGCTCTTGAAAGCAAATGGACTGGTTTGCTGGTGAGAATGCGATGGGGGTCCAAGAGGAGGCCAGGAAGCCATGCAGGACTGTGGCTGGCAGGCAGGAAGGTAGGGCAGTGGCTGGCTCCAGGGGCTGGGCATCATTGTCTGCCACTAGTGGGGGCCAGTTTGGCCTGGGAACCTCTGGTTATGTCTGGCCACTGCTTATGCAACTTGGGCCACATTGCAGGATTGCTCACCCTGTCAGGAGTGAGCTGGGCTTCCAGAAGGGAAAGGGAGCAGCTTTGGGGTGGGTGACACTGAGCATGTGCCTAGTGACAGTGCCACTCCTCTGGTCCCCTAGTCAGTCCCACTTCCTCCCTGGCCTCCCAGGGAGAGTGCAGAACAGGCAAGGCCCCGTGGCTGCAAATGCAGGGTGGGAGACAGGAACAGCCGAGCTGTGGAGGGGGGCACTTTCTGGGTATGGCAGTGAAGCTCATGCCTTGAGGGGTCTCCAATCCTATGGGTTTGGGGGATACTGAGATTGTAGAGGGAGCTGCCCACCACTCAGGGCTCCCTGCCACCCTGCCCACCAGGAAACCTCAGGGCTTTGGCTGCCACCCTGGGATGCTGGATGAACAACCTCCAAGTAACCTTCACCCCCAGAGGTCTGTGCACTGCTCAGTTGGGGACAGAGAGATTCTCAGGGCTTCTCCAGAGCGCCCCACAGAGCCAGCCAGTGCCTTTAATTATGACTTAGAGCTGAAAGTCCTCCAAAGGTCATCCCCTGGGGACTACTGGTGGCCTTTTGTATCCCAGTGACTAGAGGCTCGATGCGGAGTGTCTGCCGCTGCCAGATAGCAAGGTCTGAAAATGGGCCTTCCTCCAGGAGCACAGAGGGCTGAGTGCCCAGGCCAGACTGCGCCCTCTTCTGTTGGCACTGGGCCAGGGGCCCAAGATTTTTAGGGTCCCACAGAAATGTTAATTTCTTTTCATATGAAAAACTAGATAACTTTCAAGTACGACAGAATATACCAATATATAATATCGACATATTTGTCTTTATACCAATGGAATTGTAAAATACAAGTTTTAACATTTGTTTTTAATGGAGGAAAAGAATCACAAAGGCAAAGGGCCCAAAGCCCCTGGAAGATCCCCCTGGGGTCCCGGACACAGAAGGGCCCTTGTGTTGCCTGGCCTGGAATTCTGGCATTGGCCTCAATTGGGAAGCAAAAGGAAAAAAAAAGTGGCCTTGAGTCTGGTGCCCAGTGAGGAGCAGTGCTGGGTGCCCGGTGACATCTCCCTCACCCTGCCCACTAGCTGTAGGGACCCAGGCACAGGGAGACCACTTCCCAGGAGCCTGGGATGCAGGTCAAAGTGTAACTAGCTAGAGGACACATCCAGAGTCAGCCCTGGGCCCCAACACTACTGTTCCCTGCGAGGACCAGGTGCCCAGTAGAGGGAAAGACATGTTTCTTCTTGGAGCAGCCAGGGCCAGTGTGGCTGCTCTGTGGGCACAGCCTGCAGTCACCACCCTCCTCCCCTTGGGCCAGCACAAGTGGAAGTCCCCTCTGCAGTTTGGCTTCAGAAGACACAGTGGGTGTCTTTGATCCCCTAATCCATGTACTCATCATCCTGAGTACACTGACTGGTTGCAGGGACACCATGGCTGTGCTGTACCATGGGGCCAGGGTAGGGGAAACCACTGCACCCAACCTGCAGCCTTCAGCCCCGGCCTAACCTACCATCCCAAGGTCCCACCCCACGTGGTCCCACGATCAATGGCAAAATGCAGTGGTGGGAGGGTGAAATCTCCCAGACTGAAGGGCTTTGCTTTTTAATCCTGTTTCCACTCGAAAACTGCCCTTTCCAACAGGAAAAGGAGAGAAGCCAGCTTGGTTTCTGGCTGTGTGTGTGATCTGTAATCGGAGACACTTTGGTGCTCTCTAGAAGGTCACTCTAGGCCCCCAATGCCTTGATAGCGGGTGACAATTATCCAGATCACCCTAGCTGGTCACTTTCAGTCTTGGTGTGCCCTTTTTTCTGTCTTCTGTTTGCTGTTTGTAGCTGCCATGGATTTGGTGGTTATTGAATTTTAAACGTATGCTTAATTGCCAGTTCCTTGGATAGCTGTGGCAATGTCTGAAAATATTAAATACATCTGCAAGATGGTGGGCAAGAGAAATTAAAAAGGTGTTCGCTGCACTGAATGTTAAAAAGATCTCACAAGGAAGTGATTAACATTTTTATGAATAAAGTTAATCACGCGTTGACTCTCCAGCAAAAAGTACACCACAAAGCCAAATGAGCCCCAGAGCCCCCTCTTTACACTCAAGAGTTGGAGACTTCCTTGCCCACAAAAAGCACTTAACCATTAGGAATTTGTAAGGGGGTAAGTCAATAATCTAAATTTGAGGCTCAGAAAGAAAATAAAACCCCAAAAGACCAACTCATACCCCTCCAAACTGATGGCAAAATTGAAAAGCAGCTGCCTTTTTTTTTTTTTTTTATTTAGCAAACTCTCAATCAAAACAGGCTTTTTCCATCCTCAGATCCGCATGTGGGAGTGTGTGGACCAGGTCAGGGAGGGCAGGGAGAGAAGTGATTCAGGAGGCCGGAGGGAGGCTGCAATCCCTGGGCTGGGGAGGGGGGACTCTGACCGCCCTGAGCCCCACCCTGGCGGGGCTGTTCTGGGAAGTTGATCAGATTGGAAGGCAGGCCTTCCGCATTATTAAAATTTCCCTTCTTCCAGATAATAAAGTGTGATTTCTCCTTTCTCCGTCTCCCCCTCTGCCTCCTTTCTAATCTCTTGCCACTGTGGTTTTGGGATTACTCCAGCAGGCTGTACAAAGGGAAGAGAAGGCATCTGAAGTGTCACTCCACGGCTGTGGCAAAGGAACAGCATTTCCATTTGTTGATGCTCCCAGCTCATGTGTGCAGCAGAAGGTGAAATCAAAGAAGCCCGTCTTCCTCAGTTCTGCACATTATTTTTCACTGCTGTGGCGAATCTCTCCGAGCTCCGTGAACCAATGAAACAACGGTCCCTGTTTGAGTTGATATATTAATATTTACTGAGGATTTGCAAGGTCGGGGCTAAATGTCAGCAGATTGCTGGGGCAGTCCTGTGGGGAATAATTAAACAAATCTCACAGCAGTTCAGCTTCCTAACATCTTTATTAATCTTTTTTCCCCTACCCTCCTGAAAGAGTACATTGAAATATTGCTTTCACAACCTTTGAGAAGATTCAGAATAAGTTTAATAATAAAACACCGCGTTGGCGATGTTTGCTTCTGACAGTTTCTTGGACCTTTCCCTGCCAGATGTTAGTGAGCGGGAAGGCTCTGATGTGTGAATTATCACCAAGCTGTTGTGATTCTCACCTGCCCCTCGATCAAATTTATCCCGACCAATTTGCCAAACACAATAATATTGTTCCTGTGATCTGATCCGCACTCGGGCTGTGCCTCCCTGGTCCACTCTGCTGAGCAAGGGCATGGCAGCTGCTGGTTCCCCAGGCCTGCCTCCTCTAACACGATTACGGCATACACTTTAGTACAAGTTCGACAATTCTCTTTAATAAGCTTCATAATTAGTGCTGGGATGCCTCATTGCAAGTCATAGCCTGTAGCGGTCCTAGGCCAAACAGCCCTCTGCAATCTGATTTATTTTTTATCAGGCGGCAGGAGCTGTCTAGAGTTTTTGTTTGTATAATAGGGACCTGCATAAGGCCCCCAGTGTAAAAATACCACCAGGAAATTAATTGCTTCTGTGTGGATTCACCACAGATGTGTCCTGTTGATCAGAATGGTATATTTTTGACTTTGCTATCCTGTGGTGAGTTGTAAAAAAAAATAGAATGAAAGCCAGAAATGCAAACACATTAGCATCTTATAGATTCCGCATGCGTAACTGAGACTGGGGGCTTGGAAGGAGGGCATGCAGGAAAAGGTCCAGTTTCTCCTAAGACTTTTTCTTCCTTTTCTTTCACAGAGTTCTTCCCAGTTTGTTTATGTACATTAGTACTTGGTTACTGCCGATGAAATGCACAGGGCTGGGCTTTCCCTTAGTTTCTCACTGAAACATGTCCTTACAAAGAATAAACCCAGAGGGGCGTCCATCCCTCACCTGCTCTCAACCCTGACGTCAAGGCACTGCAAGGCCCAGCAGAGAAGGGCCTGTGTTACCGTGCTCCTCTCCACTGTCCCCGCGGGAACACAGGACACTGGGTGGCAGGCTATGTGGAAACTCCCGGGTTGTGTGTGTGCATGTGTGCATGTGCGTGTGTGTGCAAGTGTGTTCATGGGTGCAGATGTGTGTTTTGTGTGTGCATGTGCAGAGATGTGTGCGTTTGTGTGTCTGCGTGTGTATATGTGCAGATGTGTGTGTTTGTGTGTGCGTGTGTGTGCATGTGTACAGATGTGTGCGTGTGCATGTGTGGACATGTGTGTGTGTGCATGTGTGTGCATGTGTGTATTCGCGTGCTACTACACCACGTAAACCTTCGCCACATGCCCTCGGCAGTGTGCTCCTACCACCTGACCAGCACCTACAATGTGATGAGGTTGTGAATTGCTTACTCCTGTGACTTGACACGTTAAGGACTTTTTTTAAGGGTATTTTTTGTAGTATAGCTCTTCAATTAGAATTTGTCACTTCACTATTCTATTCCCAGCACCGTTCTGTGCGGAGGGACCAGGGTCTGCTTTATATTTTGTTCCCGTTTTCCTTTGTTCTTTTCCTCCAGGAGTTTCAGGGCTTCGCTCTCCACATTTTTCTCTTCTGAGGTGGACGGTCTGGTTGGCTGGCTTAGCCCAGTGTCAGGATGGGTTGGCAGATTTAACCACAGAGGAACAGCTTGTTTAACAACAGCAGAAACCTAATGGTAAATGCACCAGTAATGACGGCGAAACCTCTGACATCGTGAAGGAAAGTAAACCTGTGTGGTCCATAAGAGAATATATTGCTCTGACCTCAAAGACCTCTCGAGGAGCGTTAGTTTTGTACTGTTGCTCAGACAGTACAAAGTTCAATTAATTCATTAATTAGAACTTACCAAATTGGATGCTCAGAGACCTGCTGATGGAGAACTTTAGTGGTCCCTCTTAGAATTCCATAACTGGCCATATCAGGACATTCTCATCAACACTGACTCTGCGACCCCAGAGCTTCCGGATGGGCCAGGGCCCTCAGAGGCACAGGAATGTGGGCATCTTGCGGAGAGCAGAGGGCGAACCCCAGAGGGCACCCCCTTGGGGCATTCAGATGGAATCCTGGGCCTGGCAGTCTCCTGCTTGGGTTCAGGGTCGGTGGGGCAGGTACTTGGCTCAAGAGGAGCTGCCTGAGTTGGGGTGTGCGTGTGTGTGGGTATGCACACATACATACACCCATGCTCAGAGTGGGGGTGTGAGGGAGAAGGCGGCTCAGAACTGGGTTTGTCCCCCTGGGCAATCGTCCCTCTCGTCACCTATTCCCCTAGGTGACTCTCACCCTCTGGAGAAGAAGCTTAGAGAAGTTTGTTTAAAATGCATCTCCTCTGAAACGTCCTTTCCATTTCCTGTGTCAGTGGAGGCGGTGTGGCCAGGCCCGGCCCAACCGGTGTGGCTCCGCCAGTGTGGCCCGGGTGGCGTGACCCAGCTGTGAGCACTGCAGATCTGAGTGGCTCTGAACCTGGCCGTGAGCTGCACCTGGAGATGCGCTACTTGGGCCAGGAGCTCAGACACCTACTGCCTGAGAGAGCAGTGGCACAGCTGCTAAAAGGCCTCAGTGCCACCCTGCCTGGTTAATCAACACCAGGCCCGGGACAGGGAGGTTCTAAGGGACTGTAGAACCCAAGGAATTAATGTCTGATGGTGAAGACTGTTTATGCTGGCTGGAGCAGGGAAATCCTCTGTGGCTTCCCTGCAAGGCTCTGCCTGCCAGCCCCTCGGGGCCCACTGGTCACTGCAAGCATATCCAAGCACGTCTGTGTCTCAGCAGAGCAGCAAATGGACAGCAGGTATGCACGGACACCCTGCTGCATTCATGGCCATCAGGGCCATTTATCAACTCCCAGCAGTTTAAAAGGGAATAGTAACATGTCGCCTGACCCCAACTTATGGCAGGGACTGAAGTGGAGGGCTGTGGCATTTGTCACCCAGCAGCCATGGTGGCATTTCTGGGCTGTCCAATCTGGGGATAATCCATCCCAGAGGTCTCCCAGGCACTGGAGGGTCGCTGATTGTTTGTGCATATACTTAACCTTGGCTTGTGCACAGTTTTTCCCCTTTTTGCTATTTATACAGTTGCTGATTCCAGAAGTAGATGGCAGTTGTCCAAGACACGAAATGAGTGACATGGGTGAGAGCGTCCCAGGTGACAAACAGCCACGTAGGGGGCGCTTGGTGGAAAGTCCACATTGTAAGAGGCACCTCCTACTACAGGGATGACATAACAATTCTAGAAATAAATAACGTCTTGGAGAATAACAGAGTGCTGCTGAGAGCAGTGCCGTGGACGAGCGCTGAGCACCAACCGGGGCAGCCTCAGGGACAGGCAAGGCACGCAGAACTCAGGGGACCTTTCCAGGGAAAAGTACAGAATCAGAGACGTCATTGCGTGCTCTGCACCCACTTTCCTCTTTATCTTCCCCCATCACCTATATTTAAAAATAAAGATAGAAAATAATTTCTTTTTTTTTTTTTTTTTTTGAGACGGAGCCTCAAGCTATCCCCCTGGGTAGAGTGCCATGGCATCACAGCTCATAGCAACCTCCAACTCCTGGGCTCAAGCGAGTCTCCTGCCTCTGCCTCCCAAGTAGCTGG